>JANHFP010003860.1:109872-121654 GCA_032468135.1 Calamaria suluensis | reverse complement strand
ACCTAGCTCTCTGAAGAAATCTCTTGTGTTGGGAAAGGTGGAAGAAAATAAAAGAGAACAAACAGGAGCCAAGTGAATGGACTCAAGTTAGAGTGGCAGTGGGTACATTATTAAAAAACCTGAAAGACTACACTAGAGATATGGACAAAATCTACATGGACAAAATCTACATGGTTGCCAAGAGTGGACACTAACCTGATGGCATATAATCACTCAATCCATGTTATGAGATTCAAACATGGAATCTCATATTTTTACACAGTATCTATTAAACCATATCTTTTATTTAAAAGAATACTAATTATTCTCAATATTTCATACTTTCCACTGAGTGGTGAAATGTTTTAAAATCTGTTTATTTTATTTTGTTATACTGTACTTTTAATAATAATACCATAAATATTATATAGTTACCCATCAAGTATAAATTTTCTGGAGTAGTTACAGGAATATTGACTAGCTTCATATTATCTTCATCTGTTTTATCCCAGGAATTAGAATTCACACAAACGCAACTAGGACAAGAGATGGCACTGTGGGCCTAATTTTAAAAAAACAATATGTGCATGTAAGCTAAGGGAAATATAACAATATATTTCTAGTAGTTATATTTTACTCTTTGGTTTTAAAATTGGATTCATAAACAATAAGTATAAAAAAGTAAAAGTCACAAATAATTATGGGCCTATAATAACTGATTTCACTATTCTAGGAAAATAAGTAACAATTTTTTTCCAAATATTCATATACTATTTCTTATGAAATGCTTTCAAAATCAGAGAAGTATGTGAATACAGTACTTGCTTTTAAAAAAGAGTTCATCAAGCAAAGAAAACCATCTGTTTTTCATTTCTAAAATACATATAATAGTTCTCAATAAATCACACTTACTGAGGCCAAACTCTGCATGGAACCAGAATATTTATTGAAGAGATCACCACTGGCATGGATGTAAGATTGAAAACCTTTTTCTTTGATGGAATTCAGTGAAAGTGTTAGATTTTGTTTGCTACTGGAACAACTAGAATCTGAGGATGTAAAGAGTATAAATAATAGTATTAGCTTACATGCATCTTCTTTTCCATTAACTAAGGAAAAAGACATTATAAAAATATTAAAATAAATATTATTTTGGAAACACATGTATATCTTATTAATACTATGTAATGGATATTAGATAAATGAGTATTGATCATGTTTTTGTCTATTGTTTTCTGCAGGGAATTGTGCACATTTTATGGACATGATTTGAGGCTGTAAAGTAAAACCAGTATTTGGTGCATGGTATTTAGTTTATTAGTAAATATTAGAGCGGAGCTAGAATTATATGGAGGCAAATTCAATTGAAAGTGAGATTATGTGGAGGACAAAGGCAAAAATAGAAAGAAATTGGTGCCCTGGCAATAGTCAGATAAGCAGGGCCTGAACCCAGGCAAAGTAACTTGAGAAAACAACTCAGTTAAGATACTTCATAGTTCATATGCAATTAAGACTGAGAAAAGGGAAACTTATTCAGACTTGCAAGATTTTAACAAGAAGACTGGCAAAAAGAGGAATCAGCCCAATATCATTACATAGTCACAAATTAACTAAGATCACCCCCCCTTGACTGCTGTTGATCCTTCTCTAATTCTAACCAGGTACTGACCAGTAGTTGAGAAAATTCTTATGCATTGGCTTTTGGCAGAAAATCAGTTAAGCTGAACCTTCACATGTAGACCTGGTCTTTCACACCTCACAATTCTGTTACTATAGCTATTACAACAAAAGTAATCCTGATTTATATGGTATTGCTTTCTTAGTCTGGTCAACCTCATAGGGCTAGATTGTGTAAGACTGAAAAAATAACATTATTTATATTTCAGTTGTAATCCAATATATTTCCAATCACATATAATCACTTGGGACTATGCTCTACTTATTCAGTTATAACTTATTTCCATGTAATTGTAAGCTATGCAGCAACCTCTGATGCTTCTTTGAAAGGAAATCTCACTTCAGTAAGTCTTACTCCCAAATAAGTGTCTTATCAGGTAACTCTTTCAACATTAGCTTTCCATAGAGAAAATGTTGCCTACTTTTCTCTGACCCAGACATTTTTGCATAATCGAACATCAGATGGTCTGATTCCCATGGAGATAGTTTCCTGGTTTTCTTCCCACGTTTTCTTTTGAAGTGATGGGCAAGAAAAAGCACAGTTATGGCACTTACTGCTGTTATGGCAAATAGTTTCTTTAGCCCTGATGAGAGTTTAACCTTAAAACAAATAGTTAAAAAAAGTTATATTATATTTGTGCAGAAATACAAACAATTTACTACTACTACTACTACTACTACTAAGCATGTTACATTCATGTATTAAGTATGAATTTTGTGTTTAATAATGTAAGCACTTTCTATCAACACATGAACCTCAATTCACATTCTTTAGCATATTTTAAATCGAACTGTAATTTAAAAAGAGTAGAGACATTTTTAGAATCAGTTACCCAATTCTACTTACTTACAGTTACTAATTCTACTTACTTTATATTTGAGATGAGTTCATTTGTTTGTAGTTATTTTGATAAAGTAAATGTCTTATTTTCTGCATTACATCCAGGAAATCCAAAAAGACAATTTCAGTTGCCATACCCTACTTACCAGGGACCTCAACATATGTGTTTGTGCAGGAAAACAAATGTGAAATTCAAAAATACCACAATTTTCAATGAAGAATCTAATGGATTGCAAAAATCTGTATAGATAGATATGCAAATGGAGAGGAAAGAAGGAAGCACAATGAAAATTAACATTGTGTGGCAGGAAGATTGGAAAGTGGGTGGAGCCCATGGGAGAATGAGAAGAAAAGAAATAATGTGAAGACTGATAGGTGTTAATAGGAACATTACGGTGTGCTGGCTGATGGGAAAGAAAGAGGAAAGTCACCATAAATGTTAAGGAGGGATGGGCAGGAAGAAGGCAGGCAGCACACCCAATGTGCATTTGTGCTTGTACAGTGGAAATACTTCAAGGGAAAGGTGGCCTGTGGGAATATGGGTGGGAATATAAATACATTTGTTTCTGCTCTTATTATATTACATTGTATTCTCATTAATTTGCTGGTATAAGAAAAAAACATTTCCATTATTTGTAAGTAAAGGTAGAAATGAATAATTTTTGCTTTTTTAATTATGAATTGAGGTTTTTTGTTAACTGGCAGGGTTGGCTTAAGTGACAGGGATAGGAGTCCCTAAAAAAATCAAGATGGGGTACGATATCCAAGATTTGGAAACCCTCGCTCAAGACTCTATCCGTAGTTTTATCATGTAGAGATTACTTACTGAGTGTTCCCAGACTGCATGAGATGCAGCGAGAAGAGCCAAGGTTTTTTCTGAAGGAGCTTCCTTCTTAAGGAATGTCTTCCAATTGGATATAAGAACTGCCCTCTCACTTGTAATATTCTGGAGGTTTTTACAACACGGCTTTTAAAATATGTGTTAGGGGTCAGAGGCAAGAATGGGAGATGTACCTGCATTGGGATGAATCATATATAATGTACATTTTCCTATACGTTGTTCAAAGTTGCATACTGGAAACAACATAAAAGGATTAGGAATCAGTCAATCCATAGAAGCTGGCAAGATTCCCACTGTTAAAATTTTTAGTGGTATGTAAAGTGAATAAGCGAATCAAAACTACATGCACAATTTGTCATTGAATTGAATGTATCTTATCTATACAATTGTCCCTCTGCCCAATGGCACTCAGAATGACAATCAAAACTAAAAACAAATCAAATACACAATCCATTACATTACAGGGAAGAAAAAGATCAAGGTCAAGGTTCTTTAAAAAAATCTCCATAGCAAATAACAACAATGTCAGAGCTCCATTAATGCTATAGTCCCAGTTCCTAGAGGTTCTTGGCCTTCTGGAAGGTCAGCAGCCTCAGGAATGTCCATTACCTCAGGGGGAAGGCTGTTTCACAAGACGGGTGTCATGAGAACTACAATTCCTAGCAAACATCAAATAATGTTTTGCCCATGGGAACCAGGGCATGCTCACTTTGCCCAATCTGACAGGACGAGCAGAAATCAGCAGCCAAAGATAGTCCCATAAGTAATCAAGTAGGACTTCTAACATTAACATTATGAATAGTACCCCAAAGCCTGCAGGAAGCCATTGCTGCTCACAATACCTCATATGCCACTGCATTCTGTACCAATTAAAGCTTTTAAATGTTTCCAAGGGCAGCCCACACATACAGCACATTCAATAATCCAGTCAGGAAGTGACTAAGGCATGAGTGACCCATCAGCAATGACTTTGGATCTAGGAATTGGTGCAACTGACACACAAAAGTTGTAATTGTATAAAGTCTTTTCTCACCACCACAGTTGATACTTGCTCTCAACCAAGACCTCTGAGTCCATGAGGCCTCCCAGTATATATATAACTTCTGTCTGGGGTAGTGTTACTCCATCCAGAATCAATGTCAGAAGGCCACTAAATACAGGAGAGCCCTATGAATGGATTCCAAAGTACACAATCTATTGGTTATACTAGAATCTACATTAGTATTGATATGTGACCAACCAATAGAAACTGTTAGGGTATGACTGATTTACAAACTGTTAATTATGAAATGGTTTAAATATATTAAATATATTCGGTTTACCACCTAAAAAATGTAAGACTTGTAGCTCTTTTGCTATGCTGCCTCCCTAGCTTTTTCTCCACCCCAGAGGGAAAACCTATCTGACATCACCCAAAAGAATTGGGTTGATCACTAGTAAAATGGCAGTAAAAATGCTTGTATACACACTGTACTTATGGATCAAGACCATTTCTGCAAAGCAAGTTAGACTGCTGGATGTAATATGGATTTTCAATCTTCTGAGTAGCAATTGTGCATGTAAATAATAATCCCACATAGCATTTTATTGCTGTGCATGGTTTGTCTGGCACTGCAAAATAGCATTGTGAATATTATTACTTGCAGGTTTTGTAAAGAAAGCTTTTCTGAATCATATTTCTAATCTGCATTTTGCCTACCTGAAGTTTAAGTTAAGATTGCAGACATTCTTTTTAAATCTTTATTTTTCTCAATTTAAAATTTTTACTATGTCAAATGATATAAAACCTTCGCTCTTCCACATTGTAGCATAATGCACAAGCAAATCTACATTTAATGTACTACTAGCTTGCAGAAAATAATTAACTTTAACTCTATTTTTTTCTTTGTTTTATCTTTTAGCGTAATCATTACCGTAATCTGTTTTAGACACAACTAGCTCTCCCTAACCAAAAAAATGATACTTGCAATGTATGCATTCCTAATTTCACAGACCACAATAAATAAGTCAACTTTCAAGAGTTTCATATCAATGTATCAATTAAAGCATAATCAACATAAAATCTTTAGGATATCAACGCCACTGAATCTATAGAAAGAAACCAGAAAGAAACCCTCTGTTTTATTATAGTCCCTGAAAGTCAGCAATTATAATAATAAAAACTTAAGGGAATACAAGGGAAGGAGGGTGTGGTTCTTAGCAAGATAGCATTGGAACATTTTCCATGCAATAATAATACAAACCAGTAACATAATACTTCTATGAATATAAACATTATACTTTAATAAAATAAAGACACATAATAGAAAGCACTCCAAGGCATTTCAAACAGAGCTATAAAGAACAACAAAGGCAATCATTACCTGTATCAGTGAATTATACCAGGAGAGTGGAAGATCAAATACTTTTAAAGCTGCTGTCTTCAGAGGAAAATGTGTCTCGTTAGCCACATCTTCTGACATAGCTCCTTCTTACCTATATCCTCATCTACTGATGATAAGGCAGGATCATATTATTCAGGGTAGACAATCTGCCAAAGACAAATGTTGGACTAGCTTGGAGACATTCCTTCAGTGGTTTAATTTCAATCTAAGGGAACCACAAAAAAACCTGCATGGAGTAATATACCTTGAATGTTGCAGAGAGTACAACATTTGAGCTTTTCAGTAAAGACTAATTCTAGCTGCCTTTCTATAGCCACATGCCCGGAATAAACTCGATTTAACTTAATGGAATCCTGAGCAAATTAAAGGTTGTGTTATAAACCAACAGTTAAAACCTGAGGAGAAAAATTGCTCAGTCACAGAAGGAAAGATTATTCTTAAAAATAGCATATGCTAATTGTCAATTAAAAATATTCATGAGCTTGTAATTTATTTTTTAACTGTCAAAGCAGCTTCCCATAAAGATTTTAATTAGCCTCAAGACACAAAGATATATTAGACCAAATAATATTGCTGCATAGCCAAGATATACATGCACTAACTTTCCGTAGTGTTGTTGGACTGCTAAATCTCTTGATCTAATTGCCAGGAGATACAAGTCCTAAACTCCAAATGAACATTTAGAATTAACAGGAAATGTAGTTCTTGTCACTTCTACAAATGTATTGAAAAGCATGATATATATAAATGGTTGAGAGAGGAAGAGCAAAGAATCTTATAAGACTTCATTGCTTATTTCAAAGAGCTGTATAATTATATCCCCATGGGTTAGCAGAAGTATCCCTTGAGTCCAGGCTGATAAACAAGATAATAGATGCTTAGGATGATGTAAATATGAAACTGTGGCCATGGATGACAGGACCTTATAATTTTCCAAAAACCCAGTATATTGACCACAATATCTTCATCATCTGCTAGACTGAAGACTTCCCTGTCCTGTTTGGGTAAAATGGGTAGCTCTTGTTATACGGAGGAAATCAATCTTTTGCCATCACTTAAAAAAAAGCACAATGAACTGATTAAGTTGGAAGGACTTCTGCCAGTTACCTCTGCAGGTATGTCAGTCAACTCAGCTTTAGACGATGCACTCCTTGTTTTCTCTTTTGCAGCAGTCCTTGCTCTTGCTCGGGGTTTCTGATGGAGTTGTCAGGAGGAGGAAGATGCAGGCAGAGAGAGAAACCATAGAGATAGAAATGTAGAGCAACATGACTCCTGGATAAGAATTTGATCAGTGGTCTCTATAAATATCAAATAGTGTCTGTGTAAGATCTAACATGTCATCCTTATGTTAAAAAGGATTGCAGGAAGAGATGGTGAGATGAATTCAGGGGAATATAACTGAATTCAGGGGAATATAATTTGTCTCAAACTGAAGTACGTTTTGCAAGAGATAGTTATTTTAAGAGTATATACAAGCTAGATTGGAACAAAATAGAGGCTGTTATCAGAAGAATGATTCATGACTGTTTTGCTCCATGACATAGGAGTAAGACAGCCACCTCAGGAACAGAGTGTAGATGCTTTAAAAAAGCTGTGTTTGTCATTACACTGATCAAGATAAATTCTCAACAAGTGGAAGATGCTTTAAAAAGCTTTAAAATGATTTAAAAAGCTATGTTTGTCATTACACTGATTAAGATAAATTCTCAACAAGTGGAATTTCAGAATCATATATTTTTATTACATTACTACAGTATTATTGCCTTTATTATTATTGCCATAATTACCATTTTGGAGAACTCCATTCTGTTCTGAAGAAGGCACTGATTTACCTCTGAAGGTAGAAGAGTGAGGCCAAAGAGTTGTAGTTAAGTTAAGAGTTTGGCACTTCCTTTTCCAGACTAGAGCAAATTAAATTTAGCACACAGAATTTAGGTCTTTCCTTTGCATGTATTTATTTCTCATGGGATACCTTAAGATCCCTCATTTGAGATTGTGTTGGTTGAAACTTCATTTTCTTAATCAAAATAAATGTTAGGCCTGAACATAACTCTCAGTTAAGTTGGGCTTTCATTGTTGATATATTTTAGATGTATCAATTGTTACTTATAGGGATTCTTGATTTTACTGAAGGAGTGGCCAAAATGTAGTGCATAAAGTGTCTTCAGGATGGGCACATTCGCATATAACTTATTTCACATGTGCTACACTCATAGAACATAGAATAACAGGGTTTGGAAGGAACATTGGAGGTCTTCTAGTCCAATCCCCTACTCAAGCAGAAGACCCTATACCATTTTGGACAAATGGTTGTCCAAACTCCTTTTGAAAAAGCCAATGAAGGAGCACCTGCAACTTCTGGAGAAAAGCTGTTCCACTGATTAATTGTTCTGTCAGGAAATTTCTCAATTCTAGGTTAGATCTCTGTATAACAATCCATTACTTCTTGTCCTGTCTTCATGTGCTTTTGAAAAAGTGTTTCCCCCCTTGCTTCTGTGACAGCCCCTCAAGTATTGGAAAACTAGTCCTTTTCATTAGACTACATATAATTAGTTCCCATAACTATACACCTTATGACTTAGCCCCCAGGCCCCTTATCCTATTTGTAGCTCTTCTCTACAGTCTAGAGTTTCAGCATCTTTTTTTTTGTATTGTTAGCAGAACTGGATGCAGTATTCCAAATGTGGTCTTATCAGTGAGGTATAAAGTGGTAGTAGCACATCATGTGATTTTACAACCACAATTGAGCTGAAAATTTCTGTTGCTAAGCAAGACTCTTATTAAGTGAATTTTGTCCCATTTTACAATCTTTGTTGCCACAGTTCTTAAGTGAATCACTGCAGTCGTTAAGTCAGTAACGGTTGTTAAATGCACCCCCCATTGATTTTCCTTGTCAGGTTGCAAAAGGTGATCATATGACCTGGGACACTGCAACCATCATAAATATGAGTCAGTTGTCAAGAATCTGAATTTTGATGCTGAAATGGTTATGTGTAAAAATGGTCATAAGTCATAAGTCACTTTTTCAGTATCATTGTAAATTCAAATGGTCATTAAATGAACTATTGTAAATAGAGGGTTACCTGTACTATCCCTCTGTTGATGCAGCAACTTGTACATGACCCTTTTTTGTTCCTCTTGTCTACATGATTTTACTTAAATTTAATATTCAGCTTTTCTATTTTTCTACAAATATCACGAAGTTGAAGATATATTTGCAGAAATTCCAGTCTCCAGTGCTCAAATAACTTGCCAATTTCAAATTTATACACTTTAAATCAGTTGAGTCTCTATTGAACACAGTGGAGTTTGTGTTTGAAATAACCAAATCCTGGTTCCAAAAACCTAGTAACCACTAGATGCTAGAAAAGAGATGTGGAAAGCATTCTTTATTATCATCCAATGGTCATCCAGTTTTGCATTTCATATAAATCCTTGCCCTGTAACCACATCCATCTACCTTGCTGCTGTTTTCTTCTTTCCTTCCACCATTTCCATTTTTAGACCCTTCTCCAGTTCTTTGGAGCCTGGCCATTTATTTTTCAAGTGTGAATTTTGGGCTGATTTGACTATCCATTTGTTTCTTGGATATTCTTGGTATTTTCAGGAGTCTTCTCCAACACCAAAGTTCAAAAGCTTCAATATTCTTCCTGTCCTGCTTCTTCAAAGTACAACTTTTGCTTCCTTAGAGTATCACAGGGAATATTGTGACTTGAATATTGCTGACCATTATAGACAATATTATAATATCTGAATATCTTTTCCAAGGACTTGATGGCTATTCTGCCAAGGGATACCTACCCTGTAATGACAGGGGTTGTTTAATTTAGGTTGAATTATGTGTTGGATTTCCTTTGTCAAGAACTGTCCATAATAGGGGCTAAGATGGCCTTAAGTCTGCATTAAATTAAGAAAATTCATTAAAATTAAAAAGAGCTGCTTCCATTTTAGGAAACTTGTATGCCACATTTAATATTAGCTATCATGATACAGTAGATTGAATGTCTGCATAGATTATTATAGTCCCATTGTAGTTTAATGGATATTGATCTCAAATTAGTTGAGAAAGTTAAGAATTGTAGTTTAAGTCTTAAAATTACACTGTAGTTTTAACAGTGTAAAGCCAATATTAAAAATTAACATTTTACCAGTGCTCTACTGGTCTGCCATTAGTTATTATGGAAATGGCACAAATGTCATCAGAATATGAAGATCGCAGCAAACCCAAGGCTACCAGATCCTTGGCTCCAAATATTGACTACCACTAGATGGTAGAAAAGACATTCAGAAAACCCTAACTCGAATCCTGCCTTCTTGTGGTATCTGGATTTTGCAATTTCTTTTTAATAGGAAATGACAACTAAGATAGAACCTTAACGGTCGGTTAACTTTGGGGTAGCAGCCAAAACCATGAAGACATTCTGGAGGATATTGGTTCTTAATTTTTCTATATCTATGATGTATTATTTCGCTGAAGGGAAACACAAACGTGTTTCCGAGAGCAAACCGAATAAAAAGCAAAGCTCTCTACGTAAACTTCTCTTAGAACCGGTCGGTTGAAAGGCCGTCCTTCCGAAATTAGCCGCCGCCTCCTCTTCCTCCACCTCCTTTCCCCTCTTACAAGGGATCTAACGATTCATACCGTCAGCTTTACGCGCAGGCGCGCTCCTAACTGCGTGCTTGTCACCTCCAGGACGGACGTTCGCGCCGGCTGAGGAATTCCACCGCCGCCATCTTTGCTTAGGGCACGCTCGCCTTCTATACCAAGCCCTCTCGAGCCCCAGGAAAGCCAGCGACGCCATCTTTGTTGCGGGGCTCAATGAGAGAAGAGGAGCCGCCGGCGTTCGGGAACCTGCTGGAAAAATAAGGGGGGCTGGAAGGGGGGAGAAAGCGAAGGAAACTGAGGCGTCTCCTCGTCTTTCTCCCCTCCAGCGTTCTGGGACGCGTTTAGTGTTCTTGGACTAGCCATAGGATACCGGTGAGGAGGAGGAGGAGGAGGAGGACGACGAAGAAGGGAAGGAGCGGTAGCTTTTGAGATGGAGAGACCGTTAATGATGTGAGGAAAACCTTGAGGTTTTCGGATGAAATCCCACTCCTTGCCCTCAGGACCTTGAAGGGCGAAATTCAGGGGACGAGTTTACCTGCTGCCGTCGGTAAGAATTCCGTTTTCTCCCTTCAGAAACTGGTTTTAGGCTCTTCCCAGCTTTGTCTCCCTTTTTCAGAACCATAGC
Source organism: Calamaria suluensis (assembly GCA_032468135.1). Lineage (NCBI taxonomy): Eukaryota > Metazoa > Chordata > Lepidosauria > Squamata > Calamariidae > Calamaria > Calamaria suluensis. The sequence continues at coordinate 110,701 of JANHFP010003860.1, read as the reverse complement.
TCAAGTCCGGAATCTAGTTTAGGGTCCCTTTTTTTAGATGTACCAGGCCGGACCTTTTGAAGCCGAATAGAGCCTCTGAACATGTGCAGAGTCCCTTCCTAGATGAAGCCTCTGCGTCTAGGCTTTTCCTTTGGGGAAGCATTCCCCCTTAGGGCCAAATATTTTTCTAAGTTAAAAAAAAATCCTGAAAGAGATGCCCGTCTTAGTTCCAGAGATAAATGATTTTTTTTATGGGGGAGAACCAGAATATAGCTGAATGATGTTTAATTTATGAAGCTCAAAGGTACCCTGAGCCATATACTGTTTTGTACGGGAAGAATGGATGCAAGGGTTCAGGGAATGGAAACCTGTTTCATAAGAGCACTATTATCATGGAAAGTAGGTTTTTTCTAGAATAAAAATAGAATTTAATTTAATTTAATTCTTTATTGGCCAAGTGTGATTGGACACACAAGGAATTTGTCTTGGTGCATACATTATCAGTGTACATAAAAGAAAAGATAGGTTCATCAAGAATCATAAGGTACAACACTTAATGATAGTCATAAGGTACAGATAAGCAATCAAATCAAATTAGGAAACAGTCAATATAAATCGGAAGGATACCAGCCACACGGTTATTTCCACTAACCTGGAAAAAAAGGAAGTGCAGATCTCTTAAACCTGTGGGATAAATATATATTTGTTGGTGAGGACAGGAAGAGGAAAATCAGAGCATTAACTTTATGTCGGTGTATTGCTTCATCTAATGCTGCCAGTTCATTTACTAAACAGTTTGGAAATCTATTCTGTAATGCAGAACACAATTAAATATAAGGGATGGAAGAAA
>JANHFP010003860.1:34888-45282 GCA_032468135.1 Calamaria suluensis | reverse complement strand
ATTAATACTATGAAGGTTACAATTTTATCTTGTACACATGTAAAACAATAAAACTTTGTTCTATAAAAAAAAGAAGAACTGCTCTGTGGTCTGTTCTGGCCATCTAAACTGGTCTGATGCTCAGGGCTGCAGTGGAAGATCTCGTCCACTGCCTGTCACCAATCCCGAAGGAACAATCAGCAGCCCCAACTGGGAAGCTGGGAAGGGATGCTCCTCTTTGCTCCAGGCAGCCCAGGTTCTCCTGCTGGTCTCCAGAGAAATGTTAGCCTTATCAAGGTATTCCTCGCACATATATGCTAGTCATTTCCGACTCTGGGGGCCGGTGCTCATCTCTGTTTCAAAGCCAAACAGCCAGCACTGTCCGAAGACATCTCCATGGTCATGTGGCTGGCATGACTAAAGCATGGAAAGCTGTTACCTTCCCACCAAAGGTGGTCCTTATTTTCTCTACTTGCATTTTTTTTACGTGCTTTCGAAACTGCTAGGTTGGCAGAAGCTGGAACGAGTAACGGGAGCTCACCCCATTACGCGGCACTAGGGATTCGAACCGCTGAACTGCTGATCTTCTGATCGACAAACTCAGCTGCCTTACCCGCCGAGCCACCGTATGTCCCTTTATCAAGGTATAGCACAAGTTAATATGAACTGTTGCTGAGCAGTCCCTCTCCTTAGTGAGCTTTAGTTATTTTTATTTTTAGTTTTTTAAAAATAAGTCTAGAGCCAGAACTGGTTGTTAGGGTCCCAGAGCATTTAGCAGAGGCCTAATAATTCTTTGGCTCGCACAAAGGTTGTGAAGCAAAACCAAACATGCCAAGCCTAAATGGCTTGAGTGCACCCCTGCCAGAAACTGCCCCCACCCAAGTGAAGCCTTCGACATCTGCGAGTTACCTCAGCCAGATTTTTTAAAAAAGAGGGGGGGAGGCAAAGAGCCAGAATAAGCCAAAATCCTGTTTGAGATGGTTGCTTTTCAATAGCTCGGCTAGCATTGAGGACATGGTTGAGCCCTCCAAGGTTACCGGGAATATTTGACTGACCTTCTAGCTTCAAACGCAACCGCTCAGCATTAATTAAAGAGCCCTTCAGCACCTTAGATCAGTCCGTTCCACATGGCCATGACAATTGCACCCCTCCCCGTCCAGTAACCTGGGAACCAGCCGACACTACTTTTATCCTCTCTGCTTCAGCCTGACCTTGTCTTTCCAGAGAAGGAGTCTGCCTGCCTTCAGCACAAAGCAGCCCCCAGTACAGATAAGCCCAGCCCTTTTAATTCACAGGCCGCAGCTGCAGCCTCTCACTACCCTTCCCCCCCTCCCCATCAGCTCTATTTGACAGATTTCTCTGTATACCTGTCTGCCTGGCTCCCTGCTTTAAATAAAGTCTAGATCTTTCCTTTGAAAGGCACAGAACAATGGCAAGAGGCTGTTTAATGAGGCTTCCTGTCTGCAAGGTTTGTGAAAACAGACAGTCCCTCCTCTCACTGCATCTCTCTGCCACTTTTATTCTGTGAAGAGAAAAAGGTTTTCTGGATGTAACAGCTGGAAGAGAGCAAAGAAGCTTTTGGTCCATTGAAGCTTTCGGAAGGTTGGTTTGGCAGCTACAAGGTGAGCTCAATCCTTAAAGGTAAAGGTAAAGGTTTCCCTCGCACATATGTGCTAGTTTGGTCCTCATCTCCATTTCAAAGTCGAAGAGCCAGCGCTGTCTGAAGACATCTCCTTGGTCATATGGCTGACATACCAAAGCACAGAACGCTGTTACCTCCCCACCAAAGGTGGTCCCTATTTTTTCTACTTGCATTTTTACGTGCTTTTGAAACTGCTAAGTTGGCAGAAGCTGGGAGCACACCCCATTACACAGCACTAGGGATTCAAACCCTTCTGATTGGCAAACTCAGCTGCCTTACCTGCTGAGCCACCATGTCCCTTACCCATCTGCAACCAGCTCAATCCTTACCCATCTGCAATTTTGCTGCCACCAATTAGGATTAGAATACCTTAATCATCATCAAGGACCAAGGTAAAGAGATATCAACATAAGGATTTGATATATAGCATTCAGGGCTTTATTACATACTGCTGCATCATCCATCCATCCATCCATCCATCCAGTCATAACTATCCATTCAGTGGCATCCTTCAAGAGGTTTCAAAAATTCAAGATGGTGGCTGTGATCATGGGATCAAAGACCCACCCTTTTTAGGTGTATTGCAAGAAAAAAAGGAGTTGAGGTTTGAGCACACAGTCACGACCACAATCCTAACTTTTTGATACCCCATTTATACAACATGAGGCTAATATCACAACACACTGCAGCAGAATGCCATATCACTGGAATAATAGGTACTGTTTTAAAAAGCAAGAGACGGTGAAACTGTAGGCCTCTCTTAGGCATGAAAGCCAACTGGGTGGCATTGACCCAGTTCCAAATGGAAGATTTCAAAATTTAATGTAGATCTTAAATAGAGTTTTCAAGATAGATGCTCGCCTTGCTGTTAAGTCTAGAAGAAAATGTGCACACAGACTCTGTTCTCAGATTGTGGAATCCTATGAAACAGCATTGTAAGATGAGTGTCATGTTAGTTTGTTGGGCAAAAGGTCACTCTTCATAACAGCTTTTCCATCTAATAAATTTAATTAAAAACATAAGCTTTCAAGCAAGAGAGAGGATCCAAAATGCATAAGGTATACATACATTCCCAGAGCCTCACGACCATTGCAAAATAAGGACATTAAATGGCCATTTGTAGGGCTAAACATGGAGCTATATGGTGATTCAGGCATATTCAGAGCTGCACTTGATTCTGCTGGTCTGTAGAGAATGGGAACCTATGGGTGGATTTTGCAGAGAAGCAGTTTATAGCTAAATATGAATGATAAGACTTTTGATATAAATGAGTAAATATCCATTCCTAGGAGCTTATAAAGGTAAAGGTAAAGGTTCCCTTCAGGCATATGTGCTAGTCGTTTCCGACTCTAGGGGGCAGTGCTCATCTCTCATTTCAAAGCCGAAGAGCCAGCACTGTCCGAAGACATCTCCTTGGTCATGTAGTCAGCATGACTAAAGCACGGAACGCTGTTACCTTCCCACCAACAGTGGTTCCTATTTTTTCTACTTGCATTTTTTACTTGCTTTTGAACTGCTAGGTTGGCAGAAGCTGGGACAAGTAATGGGAGCTTACCCCATTATGCAGCACAAGGGATTTGAACTGCTGAACTGCCAATCGACAAGCTCAGCATCTTAGCTGCTGAGCCACCATAACTGTATGTGTGTGCATATGTATACATGAGCCTCTGATCAAATTGAGAATGTTATATAATCTGACTTTCGCTCTTCTCTTCATTATCTTATGATACTGTTTCTTGTTAAATACAAGAAAGCTAATCAGAGGAAGGTTGAAGAATAACTCCTAGCAAGTAAATCAACAAAATATGGGTTGTTTTGTTTACTGGTCTAGTGATGCTTCTATATACCAGTAATATGTAATTTTTACAATGGGATGGGAAAAGGAAGAGTTATGGTACAGCAGCATCATATAGGCCAGTGATGGCTAACCTTTTTGCCATTGAGTGCCAAAAGCGGGGGGAGTGCTGGGGGTGGGGTCACCTACATGCCCGCGCCCATAATTGTATGCACCTCGCACCCCTGTGCATGCATGCATGCTCCCCTCTGGGGGAGGGATGGGAAGGCTCATTTTCATCCTAGTGGAGGCAGTGGAGAGCGAAAAAAGGGCCTTCCCCACCCCTCCGTAGGCCATTTGGAGGCAAGAAACAGTCCAAAAATCAGCTGGCCAGTGCATGCATGCACACAGGAGCTGTGCTGGCGTGCCCACCAATATGGCTCCACGTGCCACCTGTGGCATGCATGCCATAGGTTTGCCATCACTGATATAGGCTTTACTTGCTTACAGAAGTTCAAGGTTCAGATCTGCACACTTCCAGATAAGGAGGAATCCTATGTGAAATCCTGGCAAGGCAAAAAAGATATGTCAATCAATAAGTCAGATATGTCAACAATAAACTGGATGGACAGAAGCCTTGTGTGTAAAATGGAACTTCATGTATTGGTCTTAAAAAGGATCTTCTGGTACTGATTCCATTGCCTTCCTGCCATTTCAGTAGCACAACCTTTTCTAACCTGGTATCTTATATGACAAGCAAGTCTCTATTCATACATGACAAATTCTGGCTATAGATTGATATAGCAGGAAGTAAGAGACTTTGGCCACCTAATTAGAAGGAAGGACTCACTGGAGAAGAGCCTAATGCTGGGAAAGATTGAGGGCCAAAGAAGAAGGGGATAACAGAGAATGAGGTGGATGGATGGAGTCACTGAAGCTGTAGGCATGAGCTTGGGTGGACTCCAGAGGATGATGGAGGACAGGAAGACTTGGAGGAGCATTGTCCATGGGGTCACAATGGGTCAGACATGACTTTGCAACTAACATCAGCAAATCTATGGGTCTATGTGCTGTTGAAAAATATGAAGCAAAGTAAATCCTAAACTAGAAATTGCAACTGGTCTTGGAGCAGAGGAAAAACAATGTTATTTTAGTGTTAATACATAATTATCAGTGTTAATACATAATTATCTGAAAGTCTATAACCATTTTTCTTTTCATTTGACAAATATCTCTCAATCTTTAGAACGATCAACAGATTTTTGTGGTTTCAAAACAGGACTCACTAACTGAATATCACAGCCTTTAATTGCAGGAGAATTTAGTAGGACTGGCAAAGTTAACAAACTGATGGCTATATTCTGACTTTTAGCATCAACCATTAACAATAAAGGAACAAATACTAGATTATAAATTTTGACGTATATTTTAATCATTTTATTCATAATTAAACTTATATTTTCACTTTGCTGCAAGCATTCATCAGCTCCGCTCCATACACTCAAGGCTGTTTCATTCAGATAGAATAGATTCCCCCTTTTCTCTTCATTTCACACAACATGCCTGTTTTTTTATTTATGTCATTGCATTCATTAATCTGTGTCCTTTATCATTTACGTCTCTTATGTTCCAAGTTACCATTCTATCCATGCAGAGGCACAAGCAGTAATACAACAAAATTCACAGCTAACCCAAAAGTAGGCAACAGATATGCAAGAGTGAAAATTTTCTAAGAAGGGAATCTCAAAGGCAATCTTGTTCTGGAGCAGCGGTTACCTTGCAAATGCATGGAAATACAAATTTTTGAAATAGGTCCAATACCACAGAAGTGTAATTTCTTCTATCAGAAATTGCAGGCTTAAGCGTAGATAATCTAGGGCAATCATTTAATAGCCTTTTCCAATATGTATCAAAATATCCTGTAGCTTCCACCGAGATCCTAAGAACCCATTATCACTCTCATGCTAGTGTAGCGTTTAATGATGCAAGATGGACTATTTTCTAAATCCCAATGAAATTCTTGCTAGCTCAACCACTGAGCTTTTGGTGTTATTAACCTGGTAACCAAACTTCCGCAATGATCATTTGATAGCTCATAATTTGTAGTTCCCATGAAACTTATAATGCACAGAAAAGATATCTGAGCTCAAAGAAAACATTTTTGGAAATCAATTACGGTACTCTCTCTCTCTCTGTCAGACTTCCACGCAAACTGGCACCTTCTAGATGTGTCAGATTAAAATAACCATTGAGATGCTGGGCAACTATGGTGAAAGCTTCATGAAAAAAAAAATCAAACCCATGAAAGCTTCTATGATAATAATTCTGCTTTTTTTAAGGCAGTAATTGCCAGGTAGAAAGAATAAGACCTCTAAATTGGACCGCATACTGTCGACTTCTCAAAGACCGGTGCGTACCCACAGGGAGGGTCTGCTGGGGGTCCCATCGGCGGCTAAGTGTCGATTGGTAACCCCCAGAAAGAGGGCCTTCTCGGTGGCTGGCCCGACCCTCTGGAATGATCTACCACCTGCACTGCGAAGGCTCCCGGACTTATTAACGTTTCGCCGGGAGCTAAAAACTTATCTCTTCCGTCTCGCTGGCTTGGGTTAAATTTTAATTAGAAATTAGGGCTTTTAAATATTTAAGAATTTTAGTGGATGGGATTTTTAGAGCCAATTTTAGATATTTAATTTAATTTTAAATTGTTTATAAGTATTGTTTTAAACTATATTGGCTGTGCACCGCCCCGAGTCCATGGGGAGAGGGGCGGTATATAAGTGCAATTAAATAAATAAATAAATAAATAAAATATCTACTACATATTTTTCCAATAATCACTGTATATACATTTCATGTCACATACTAAACATTTTTGATTGGAGCCCTACCCCATGCCTGTATATTGACAGAACTCTCAACCCATTATTTTTAATAATCATGTTTTCAAGTGTCTTAGCCTCCTTCCCAGAAATATTTTCCTAAAATGTGAGGTCCTATTGTGATTTTAACTTCTCTTGTGCTGCACCTTCTGTGTTTGTGTGTGTGTTGGGAAGATTCTAACCATTGAGTTGTGGTGGAGCAATGGTTAGAATGCTGTATTGCAGGCTAATACTTCTGACTGCTTGGGATTCAATCCTCATTTAAAAATGGTATTTCTTCAGCTCTGCTTACTTTTAAAAGGTACCAGGTGAAGCTGATTATCCAAATCCAGTTCAGTTAGTTTTCAGACTTTGATTTTTTAATGAAACAGTCTTGATGATGTCTATAAATTACTTTTGTCAGGAACTAAGCTAATAGGGTATTGTTCCTTTTGGTTATGCTCACGATCTTTGATATTATTAATTATGGATTTCTTTTAAGGTGCCTTGCTTAGATGGGGATATTTTTTGGTGATTCCAGTCTCACTAAAAGTAATGTTGGGAGACCTATGCTCAATCCCTTCATCTTTGTGCTATACCAATTTTGATTTTTCCTCTGATGCTTTTCAATATTTATACTGGGAGACATGCAAAACTGGGGGAATCTGTTTGTAATAGTAACAGTACTCTAATCATCCCATTTACATTTCCTTTCCATCATATTCTGGTATTTCTGGCAAGTTGTGAATTAGTGTTTGGAGTCAGAAATAACTTGAAAGGTTGTATGGCTTTTATGACAAAGGATGGTAGTGTGATCTCTAATCTTCTTAAACTATCATTTACATTATTTTCCAGTAGTTGTGGATGTGTGTGAACTGATTAAAGGGAAGTGGTTGGTTGGTTAAATAAGTATTTTTTTCTTCCTACCATCCAGGAAAGGTAGGAACCATGTGACCTAATTTTTTAACAGATCTTTTGCTGCTACTCCCCCCTCCCCCAGTTCTTTCTCTGCCTTTGCACAGGCAGAGTTTGTTGCTAAAACTCCTCTGAATTTTTGCTCCAACAGTTTTCTTTTTGTATAACTCCTTTTCTTTCTGGTGGTTTTTGTTTTTTGTTTTTGCTTGAGTTTCTTCATCAATTGTTCCTGTGACAGGGAAGAGGGATAATATTCTTCTTTTGTAGACATCTCACCTGTGCTATCTTGCTCTGCACATGGCTTCCAATAGTGAAACAAGTAAACAAAATAAAATCTCAGATATCCTTACAATGAATAATAACAAAAAGATAAACTGTCCTGGTTGCCACAGAGACCATTGTGAATAACCATTACGGGCAGATTTATGTTCGCGCAGATCAGGCACTTCCCTTTCATCCACCTTCATGCATATAGGACAGAAGCTGCAAAGCCTTGTACTTTATTCAGAACCTGGGTAGCTAAAGAAGTGAACTGTTTTCCTTTAATATTATATTTATGCATGACAAAATATGAAAAAGGCTTTTCACAGATACTTTTTGAGACCAGTCATTAAGAAATTTTAGTTTGAGGGGTTCTTGGTGTTCTCTGAGCTTGATAGTTTTTATGCAGATGTTTTATTATTCAGACCAGGGGTTTGCTCTCCATTTATATTTCAGAGCTTGCTCTTGCTTGTCTTTACTAGCGCTGAAATTATCTAGTTTGGGTAATGAAACGTCTGCATAAAAATAACAAAGTTCAGAGATCACCAATTCAACCCTAAACTAAAAATATTCTCCTTTATTGAAACTTTATACAGATAGACGTAAAATTCAATCACAATGCTTACCATTCACAAGCTTTGACCTTTTCAGTACTTTCAGTTGTGGGAGTTTCATGAAGCATTCTACATTTTGAAAGTTTCCTTCATGGTACTAATAATTGTAACACCCTCTGATTGTATCACTGAAAACAAGATCTCTGTTCTTGAAGTAGCAGTTGTTAGCCAAAAATGATTTTAGAGCTGAGAACAACTTGTTTAAAGGATGATCTATACCTATTCCATTAGAATATCCAGGATGATTCCTTTTAATAAAAAAAGCCCAAATCTTCCATGAACTTTAGACATTTATTTTACCTTAATTGTTTCACAATATCCATATGTATTTGGGCGAGGTCAGAAATGCACAAAATGCTCGGGGCTTAACATCCGTTGTACAAAGCTCTTAATACAATTTCCCCACCTCTCTTATTTTCAAAAGGGAGAGGAGGCAGACTTTACATTTTACAATAACTATTCATAAGAACATGTATTTTCATGGGATATATGATAACTCAATGTTTATCTAAGCCATTTCACATTGCACTACTCCTAACCCGAAGTCATATTATTTTCCATTCATTTGTCAGGCCTTCATTTGAGGCTTCATATAAATACTTAATTAGTGCTGTTTGACTGGTTGGTTTTCCTCCATTTCATAAGTCAGTTTTAAAATTGGCCACACCTCTCTCCCTAGACATGGTATATAAAGTAAAAAAATTGACATTTAATGTAAAGGTTCTCTTTGCCCCAATGGAGGAAACAAAGCCACACAAAATACTTAGCCTGTTCTGGCACATGTAATCCAGTGCAAGATCTTATTCTGCCTTCCTATTTAATGGTCATATGTTGGTTATTTTTGGAGAAGATTCTATCTTTTTGTGTCAGGGATGTCCAAACTTGGACTTGTGGACTTCAATTCCCAGAATTCCTCAGCCAGCTTTGTCTTAAAGTCACCAAGTTTGGACACCCTTATTTTATATTTTCATGCTGTATAATACTAATTTAAAGTAAATCATGTGTTAATCTTGAGCAAAGATGCACTGGGAAGGGGTTTAAAAATGAAGCTGTGAAAAGCTGGGTTTGATTATCTCTGCCTTTCTCTGGCAGGAGGGGAGAACCAGTGATTAAAAATTTCTATCATGTCTTGTGTATTGACATACATGTTTTTCTTCTGTGAAAAGAAGAGCTTTAGCTGAAAATGAGAAATATTTTTCTCTCTGTAGCAATATGTGAAGCTTTCTGTTTGAAGCGGTGCTATAAAAATTATACAATGCCACCTGTAGACAAATATTTCTATTTATTACAGTCCTCGAATAGACGGCAACATCCTTTGAATAAGCATCTCTTCAAGCCTTCAACATTTATGACATCCCATGAACCTCCTGTGTTTATGGATGAAGATGACGATAGAGCCTGTTTCCACAGTCACATGGCCAATGCAGCAGAGGAGGAACCATCAGTAGGTTTTGATTTTTTTAAAAAAAATGTTATATATAATATATATTATATATTAATATATATAAATTATATATATATATAAATTAATATAAAGAACTCAGAAATGCTTGCATAAGCAAAACGTCAATGAACACCTGTGTCTGTTTAGTGCAGAGGTCTTCAAATTTGGCAGCTTTAAGACTTGTGGACTTCAACTCCCAGAATTCTCCAGCCACAAGTGTTAAGGCTGCCATGTTTGGGGACCCCTAGTTTAGTGCAGGTGTTTCAGTTTGAAAGATAGAAACTTAAAACAATACAGCCATTCATTTAGTGACCATTCAAAATTACAACAGCACTGCAAAACGTGACTTACGACCATTTTTCACACTTAGCCATTGTAACATTCCTTTGGTCATGTGATCAAAATTTGGATGCTTGACAACTGGTTCATATTTATGGCAGTTTGCTGTGCCTCAGGATCATGTGATCATCTTTTGTGACCTTCTGACAAGCAACATCAATGGGGAAGCCAGATTCACTTAACAACTGCAATGATTCACTTAACAACTGTGGCAAGAAAAGTTGTAAAATGGGGCAAAATTCACTTAACAAATGTCTCACTTTGGAATATAAATTTGGAGGCTCAATTGTAATTGTAAGTTGAGGACTATCTGTATTCCTTTTTCAAATTAACAAGGGATGTCCCAGCCAGACTGATATATACATTCTACTAGGCCAGTGATGGCTAACCTTTTTGCCATCGCATGCCAAAAGTGCGGTGTGTGCAGGGGGTGGGGTTGCCTGCGTGCCCACACCCATAATGCTATGCACCCCACCCCCTATGCATGAGTGCACATCCCCCTCCAGGGGGTGGGAAGGCCCAGTTTCACCCGCCTCTGAGGCAGTGGAGAGTGAAAAACGGGCCTTCC
>JANHFP010003860.1:19840-32082 GCA_032468135.1 Calamaria suluensis | reverse complement strand
CAGTGGTTCGAATCCCTAGTGCCGTGTAATGGGGTGAGCTCCTGTTACTTGTCCCAGCTTCTTCCAACCTAGCAGTTCGAAAGCATGTAAGAACGCAAGTAGAAAAATAGGGACCACTTTGGTGGGAAGGTAACAGCGTTCTGTGTGCCTTCAGCCACCTGATCATGGAAACGTCTTTGAACAATGCTGGCTCTTCGGCTGTGAAACGGATACGAGCATCACTCCCTAAATTTGGAAACGACTAACACATATGTGCGAGGGGAACCTCTTCCTTTTTAGGGCTATCTGGCTTACTCTGTCAGGTGGTTCATCATTTTCATGTTTTGCAAGGTTTAGAGTTAGGGTTGTTGCAAAATGAAGAAACCATATGCACATTTTGAATTTGAAATTGCCTTTTGAATTTGCTCTGGGTTGAATCTTAATTGGAAAGAAAGTCCCAATCCAAAAAACTGGTTTTCTACTAGTTCCACTCACAGTGGTATGGGACACCAAGTTATGATAGTGAGCAATACATGAGTCGTGGTGGCACAGTGGTCAGAATGTAGCATTGCAATCTAATTCTGCCCGACGGCCATCAGTTTGATTTTCACTGGCTCAGGATCGACTCAGCTGTCCATCCTTCCGTGGTGGTTAAAGTGCGGACCCATTTTTGGGGAGCAATATGCTGACTCCGTAAACCACTTAAAGATGGCTATAAAGCACTGTGAAGTGGTATTTAAGTCTAACTGTTATTGTTATCCCAATGTTCAATGGATAAACTCAGTTGTGAGTAAGTAAACATTCAGAAAGCCTAGCCGACACAATCAGTATTTCCTTTCAAGGGAACGTGTACCCACTATTCTATTTTGAGCAAGTGTAAGAAAGATAATAAAAATGCTCAAATCCACTGCAGTATGTTTCACTAATGTCTTTACAAAATGAAGTCATGCAAAAGGAAAGATGTGATTGTATGCTTATTTTATAAAAAAAAAAGAACAGAAACACTGTTGTTGATCCTTTCAACCATTTCACCAGTTGTTAGTAAGTTTGAGGTCTACCAATCTTGCTAGTAAGGGAAGTGTGAAAGCTGATTACCTAAGTTTGGTTTCTCCCTTGAGAAATTTCCATCATTCCCCATTTGGCTTTTATTTGATCTCTGGGAAACTCAACTGTAAATCAGATCTGAGCTGCCTTCAAGCGCATTGGAGATAGGCTGTTTCAACCAAAGGGTTGAATGAATGAGGTAATTTATTTTAGTGGTCTTTTTCCATGAATCCACTTATTGTTTGGCAAAAGTGTTGTATATCTGCTGCACCTCTAAAGAGGGCTGTCTTTATTGGGATTATGGGACATTTAATAACCAAAGAAAAAAACGGAGCACTGAAATAAACTTGCATAGCTACAACTTGCATAGCTACATAACATGTAGCGTGGTGCTGTAAATCAGGACTATTTGCTAGTTATTACACCCCCTGGAGAACTAAGCTTCCATAAAGAATAAAGCTGGATAGGAATGACTGAACAATAACATCATAGTGTTTTCTAGTTATATTTTCACATATGTTTCCATGTATGTTGTATATATACAATAATATAGAACAATATATCCAACAATACATGAGCATACAACTGTTACAAACTTAAGGTAAAACACTCAAACTCGATTGCAGAAAATATGATTTCAGCAGCAGAGCAGTCAATGCCTGGAATGCACTATCTGACTCTGATCTCATCCCCAAAAAAATTGGAACCCACCCCTGCCCCAAAACCCCAAAATTTTAACCTAAGACTGGCTACTGTTGACCTCACCCCATTCCTAAGAGTTCTGCAAAGGTCATGCATAGGAGCACCAGCGTGCCTACTGTTCCTGTCCTAATGTTCCCTTTATTTGTATTCATTTTATGTATTCAATTCATGCTTATACTTATATATATTATCTAATACGTACTTGACAGATAAATAAATAAAAAAATAAATATACATAGTAACCCTGAGCAAGCTTTCCTATTAAAAGGTAGGGAAAAGCCATAGTTCATTAATAGATCACATGCTTTCCATGCATCACAATTGCAAGCCCTGGAATGCTGGAACTGGACTGTAAAATATGCAGGCTTCCAGGAAGGGAAGGTGTTGCAAGGAAGATGCAAATTATGGACATTCACCCAACACAAATCATGAACATCCCAACACAAATCAGCATTTAATTGTGACATCACAATGCATGTTTTGAGATAAAATACATAGGGAAGTTGATAACTATTAGTCACTGTGGCTTGCACAAAACATCTGTATGGGTGTCTTAAACCCTGGATAGCCACTTTTAGTTGATGTTGACAAGATTGGTCTATAAATTAATGGTCAGTCTCATTAGTATTAAGTACATGTATATTCTTGAAAATATGATGCAAAACAGTGCTCCCATTGTCTGAAGTCAGGTGTATGACTTGGGTACATTGCTTCTTTCACAGTTTTCATGAAGAACAAGAACAAAAGATCCCAGAATAACTCTGCAAACTACCTTACAGTTCTAGATCTGGTATAACTGACTGAGAGTCATACTGCTAAAAAAATATCCTTAGGAACAGTAATGGAATCAGACTTATTTTGGATACAAGCATGAATTGTAGATGTTAATCCTGCAGCAATAGCCATGCCTTTTTTCTTTCTTTTTCTTTTTAAAAAATATTTTTATTGAAAATTTTTACATAGAACTAAAAGAAACATATAAGATTAAACACAAGCAGACAAAATAATGAAGAAAAACAAAACAAACATGCATTTTTTCTTAAATGTTGAGTTTTATTTGATCTTAAATAGATAGACCATTTCTGCCAACCTAGTAGTTTCGAAAGCACATAAAAATGCAAGTAGAAAAAATAGGGACCACCTTTGGTGGGAAGGTAACAGCGTTTTGTGCGCCTTTGGCGTTTAGTCATGCCGGCCACATGATCACGGAGATGTCTTTGGACAGCGCTGGCTCTTCGGCTTTGAAACTGAGATGAGCACTGCCCCCTAGAGTTGGAAATGACTAGCATATATGTGCGAGGGAAATCTTTTACCTTTTTATATATTCAAACATGTACTCTACCAACTGTTTGGGAGTAAACCTTACTGAAATTGCTAGGGCTTCTGAACAGATTAGTGATAAAATCATTCTTATGAGATTATCACCTTGAACATTTACAAGTTATTTTAATATATTAATAGATCATCATAAGCAGTATGTAGAGAGAAGTCTTCCTTTTAAAATTTCTGAAAAGTGATTTTATACCTGAGCATCACTGCTTGGAAATTAGTGGTATGCTTTTTTTTAAAAAAAATGGGTAATTTGCTTTGTCTAATCCAATCCAATAGCTTCTGATTTATTAGGCAAAATCTCTCATCGTTCCTGACTCTTAACCATGATGGCTAATTGAACTTTTTAGATTCCCCATGAAGTTTTTTGTTTTCGATAATATGTATATCTGAAAACCAGAGAAAATAATTAGTTGTTTGCATACATCACAATGATAATCTGATTTGGATCTGAAATAACTTGCTGCCCTCAATGAACCTTAAATTAGAAGATAATGGAAATTTTTTCTTTTTTTCTCCTTTAGTCATTAAGTGAATTTAATTCAGGAGGAATGGGGGAGATGAAAGCAAATTGTAGCACAGTGAAGTAAGATATAGGAAATTGCAAGGGAATGAAAAGAGGAGCAGTTTAGTTGGAGGAGGCAGAACAATTGGGTATGAGAAAACAATTGGAAAAGCTGAGAAGAGCCAAAACAAAGAAACTGCTTGAGAACTAAGTTTGAAATATTAATATAGGCTTGTAGATTGTTGCTTTGTCATAATGTTGAGAAAGGGGAAAACCTAAAAGAATAATTTTATTTTGCAGTAATGTTAGCTATGCAGTAAAACTATTAACTTGGCAAACTGTTTATTTTTGGAGGGAAATCCCTAAGATCACTTTGTTAAATTTCTTTTCAGTGTGATAACTGTGGAACTGATCCAATTCAAGGTGTTCGGTGGCACTGCCAAGACTGCCCTCCAGGACTGTCTTTGGATTTTTGTGATTCTTGTTCTGACTGGTAAGCAGCATGCCCTGAAGACCAGCATCGACCATTACATGGGCTTTATTTTTAAATGTTCAGAGCTTAAAACACATATTGTAGAGTTCATAACCTCTTTAGAGTATATAAGGGATGCTTGTGATAATTTTAAATATAGGTTTGTTTTGTTTAGGGACATAAATGTGCATGTTCTTGGTGCACATGTTTATTGGTTGCATAAACCCTATGTTTTTATATTAGATAAATTGTATAATGTAACAAGTTTGGATATCAAAAGTAACATATTGAAGGTCCGAGGGGAAATGTGTCTTGGGGGAGGGGCTATTGCAATTAAACTGTAAATAAGACATCCCCTGATAATAAGCCCAATTGGGCTTTTGAGTGCATGGCAATAAGGCTAAGTGCTTATTTCAGGGTTCAAAAAATATAAGACAGGGTCTTATTTTAGGGGAAACACGGTATGTAAATAGCAGGTACTGGAACAAGTAGATAAATGTGTGCAGAATAATTATTAAAGTTGGGAATGTAGATAGAATATTTACAAAAAATGAGAAAATGAATAGAGAAATGTTAAGATGTGCAGATGTTAGGAGAAAGATAATGGATGTTATTTTTTGAAAGATGAATGTCAAGATAAGGTAAAACAGCTATGTATGAGAACATGTTTTTATCATATTGTATCTCAGGAGAAGAATAAATACAAGTTGAATGCAGTAGAATAGGATACTTAAAAATGTGTTGGCTAAACAGGAAAAGATAGAACCAAGAATGTATGGATGCTAAATGAATTTGGATTAGTGAGTGACAGGTACAAAAGAAACATTTTGAAGTGTTTGGTAGCAAAAGAGAATGAATGTGAATTAACTCGTAAAACAATCAAAAAAGAAATGGGCTGAGAGGAAGAAAAAGGCTACGCCAGATGTGATAAGATGATGAAGTCTTCAAATAAAGAGATGAAAAGTTTAAAGAAACAAGGAGCAATGTACAAAGCAAGTACACAGATATGGAAAAAATGAGGGTTTGCCAGGATAAAGTACGGAAAAGCATAGTTCATAATATTGGGGATAACTATAATTAGAACATAAATCTGCCTTTTTCTTATCCCATGTCTTAATTTCTGGGGGGGGAAATTGGTTCCTTGCTTCTTTCTTCCTTTCCACATATTATTTTTCTAAAAATAATTAGCACCATGGGTAATTAGCATTCATGTTGAAAAACATACCTTTCTGATACATGCAATTCATTCTGAGAGGAATTAAAATATATCCAGTTTAAAATAATGAGTGGATTATGAGCAGTGTCATGCTTCACAAGTAATGGTTTCTCTTTTTCTTTCAGTCTACACGAAACAGATATTCACAAGGAAAATCACCGATTGGAGCCTATTTACAGAGCAGAAATGTTCTTAGATAGAGACTACTGCATGTCCCAAGGCCCCAGCTATAATTATCTTGACCCCAACTACTTTCCTGCCAATAGATGACAAGGAAAGTAGATGTGCAACCTGAAACATAGTGTCACTTCTGAAAACCCAACAGCGGCACAGTCATTGATGCTGTGCCCACTTTGGAAAGGCATGTACTTTCCCAGGAATGTCATCCACTGCATGAGAGCTTCCAAGGTGCCCTTCTCAAAATACAGTCTCTGACCCGTCTTGTTACTAGATCACTAAATAGAGGTTGAACATTCCTAATGTGCAGGTGGCTGTACAGGGCAGATTTTCTTCACTCCATTTAGTCCTTTTTTTTTTAAATTAAAAAAAGTCCAAGAGACGAGTTACAAAAGTGTGGCCAGAAAAGAAAGCACACATTAAATGTAGTCAATTCCAGAGGCTTAAAGAACTTGGCTACTGTGCGATTAACAGGTGATGAAATATTTAACATTGAAACAGTTTAGCAGTTTGCAGTTTTGTTGTGGAAAATAGTCTCCAGCACAGAAAACTGACTTCTTTCAGCAAGGTTTTAGCCTGTGGCAGTGTTTGCTTCTAGGAACGTACTCATAAAACAATCACTGTCCCAGAGGTGGTCGTGATAGGCCTTGGAGCGGCTTAATTACTTAGATGTTTCTTTTACCTCCTTTTTTTCCTTTTTACCACAAACCTATTTACTGAGAGTGAAGCACTACAGGAGGCAACTGTGGCACTGCTTCCTTAACCAGCTCATGGTGTGTGAATATTATAAAAATTGTCATGCAGATATATTTTTAAATGTAATGTTATATAAAATGACCATGTGTTGTGTACAAAACTATGGTGAGAAGTGCCAGTGGTAGTAACTGTGTAAAGTTTCTAAATCCCCACCATTAACTCTTATGGAATACACAGCCTTCTGCCTCTGTATTTAGAGTTGTTAATGCAACTCCTCAAAGAAAACTGCCTAATATAAATCATATATGGTAATAATTTTCCTCTTTTTGTAGTATGCACAAGGTCCATGAAAGATTGTATTTTTATTACTATTTAAACAAGGTGATTAAATTTAGCCTGAACAGTGAGCAAGACTTCACATGCATTCTTTTATACTGCTGGATTTTGTTGTGCATCATTTAAAACATTTTGTATGTTTCTTCTTATCTGTGTATACAGTCTGTTCTTAAATAATGTTCAGTTGTCAGGAGAACTGTGAGAAATAAACTATGTGGCTACCGTCTGTTTATATATAGAATGGTTACCGTGACTTTTTTCTGAAAAGGGTGGATTTTTGAACCAACCCTTCGATTTGAAAATATCAATTAGGCCGTAGAGAGAAGGGGTACCTCGACTTTATCTTTTTGTTTTGCTGTTTTACACCACCTCTTCCAGGATAATGCTCCAGCGCCCTGAGTTGAACACGTCCACTCAATTCTGTACACAACCCTATCTATGCTCTAACGCGCAGATGCACCACTCTTGTGGGAGCAGATTTGCACAGCCAAAGGAATGTTCTTTTCAAAGCTCTTTCCATTGTTCAAACAAAGTGGGAATCAATTACGTGGAAGAAGATGATTTCAAAAATGCCCTCAAGACTTCTGCATAACCTGTTTTAAGACCAGGATTCTTATTTCCATGTACTTGTTCTGCATATCCATCCCCTTTCTCCATTCTCTTTATGAAATAAAGAAGGCATTTTGGTACGCTTTATTAGGTGGAGAATAGCAATGACTAAAAAAGCTTCGTAGCTTTTACTATATATTTTTAGTTAATATATCATTTCAACATGTGTAAGTTGTGATCCGGAAATGCGACTTATTTTAACTATTAGATTTCCACTTGCTTTTTTAAAAAAACTTGAATTTTGGAAGTAATTTAGTATATGTGTTTAAATTATACTACAGCAGTAACTAACAAGGAGTTGGCTGGCTCGTTTAATAACAGCATTAATTTGAGTTTAATTTCAGTGTTAATTTTCACATTTTGTTTAGGTGTACTCATTTTCTGTTAGAGGAGTTGAAGCATTTTAATGGATAGATGATGCAGTATCATTCCTAAATGATATCGTCTGTAAGCATATCTCATTCTTGAGAAATTTAATAAATCAGAATATATATAATATAAAACCATACACCTGATGTATTTCACTTTTCTCATTAACAGTAGCAAAACTAATGGTTTGGGAAATGAGTATCTAATGTAAATATATTTCACATTATCAGATTATGTTCTCTGCACCCAGTTGCTGCTTTATGATAACAGTATTAGGTTGGTTAACATATTCCAGATTTGTCATATGGGCATGTATAAGTACTCATTTTCTATATCCTTTAGATAGAGGATTGGTTCAGGTGATCATACTGGATTTAGGTTTTTCTATAAACAAGCTTCTATAGAGATGTGAAAAATGTTCCAAAGTTAAAACTTTCCAACGTGGAAAGTGTTTCCTTTTGGAAAATAATCCACTTTCAACAAAATGGACCACTCTAATTCTATTTTGTCTTTCCCTGAAATAGGGTATTTGGGGTCTTAAAATTTTAGCTTCAGAGCATTTTGCACAGCTCCTTAAGGCAAACACTGATTCCAGAGTAAGACCTATAATTCCAGGCAAATTTATGTGGCAAGCCAAAATTAAAAGGAAAACTATCTTGTTTTATAATTATCTCATTCTTCCATTCTTGTTCAAAACATGTTTTCCTACCAAGTAATGGCTTTACAGAACTCCTAAACTCATATTTGAAAAAGCAGATGATTGTCTCTGAAATTTGCATTGGTAAAAGCTGTTTTTCAAGACAGACTGCTGACTATACATTGCTTCTCAGAAGTGAGAAATTGCGTGTATGTTACATGTTTTCAGCAATTGACTGTACCCCACCCTCCTTATCCTGGTCTATGACCATAATAAAGATTGATTTGATACATTTTCAGCAAAGTTTCAAATGCCCTTTGAATTTAAAATTTTGTTGTTTTCCCATTGCCCTTTACTTAGCGTAGAGATTTTAGCATTCTTGCGCAAAGTGCAAACCAGATTTTTATTAGGTTCTTGTCAAACAGTTCAAATTTGCAATTTTAAGTGTTAATGATATTTTTTGAGATTACTGTCAAATGTTGTCTTTAAATACAACTACCTTATTTTGAAAGTTGTATCACATCTGTTTCTTAGTGGAAGAATGTCATTTAAAAGAACTGAAAGGAATACTCATAACCACACAACTGTAAAAGTTTTCAAAATTCAAAACTGCACCAAATTAACTGAAAGTGTTTTTTTAATGTGGCCTTGAATTGGATATACCTATTTGTTTTGCAGGAGCCTTAAATACAAAGAGTAAATGTGATCACCCTTAACATTTGTCCATACCTTTTATTTTTATTACATTTTCATACAAGAGTAGTAGGTTGAAAAATACAAATTTTGCAGAATTGCTTGTTGATAATGCAACTGTTGATAGGATTAGCATGCAAGAAGAAATAGTGGACAGCCAAAGAAAAGGAGGCAGTTTCTTAGACAGACTGTTAATATTTTCTTGTCTGTTGATCAACATTCCAAAAACTTCAGTATTTCAGTCATCAAGGGTGTGCGTATTTGTGTATACACACATAGAAAATGTGTTTAAATCTGAATTTAACACTTCATTTACATTTTAAATTTCCCATGTTAAATGCCAAGCAATAAATTAAAGGATTCAAAGCTGACAATTGCTTTATGTAGCTGTCCCATAAACAGCAATCAGTATGCAGAGACAATTATTGCCTGTAGTCTCGAAATGCATGTTTTTTATACTTGGACACTGCTATTTATTATCTCTTAAGGATATAAGCAATATTTGGCACTTTTTCCTTTTCTGCACACACTACCCTCTGTTAGCATAGTAAATCAAAATCTTTCAAACCGTAATAGAATACATAGAATACTTGCACAGATGGTCCTATCAATACAACAGCTGGTCAGTTATCAGTTATTTCACATTTGGTTCATGTATTGCATATCACGCTTCTTTTTGTGACTCACTCTCAATTCCACTATTTGGTGTGTAAATGACTGCAAACTTAATTGCAGACATGTTCTTGTCAAAGAAAATGACAGAAAACAGACTGTTCAAGCACTGCAAAAAAAGAAAGCAAGCTCAAATAGCCTTAAAAATTGATCTGCGTTCTGTAGCAAATTCACTGTTACAGCACTTCTACTGACAGAGAATACTGTGCTTGACTTTATAGTATGTCTTTGTAGTTAGTAGTGAAATGAAGAATGTGTGTGTTCTATAAAACTCAGCTGCTTGTTTACCATGCTGGCTTTTTTAAACCTGTGGACTGCAAACTCAATCATAGGCCATATACAGTACACATGTGTCATTACGGTACCATTTAACTTACAAAGATTTTTACAATGTTTACAACATGCATTAATCTTTCAAGGCAGCAGCTATTGCTTTGAACAGCATTTGTAAAGGACACTGCATGTATGTGTTACAGCACTGCCATTACATTAAATTCTGAAAGTGATGCTATTCCTTCAGAAAAGTATTGACTGAAGTACATATCTCAAGAAAAACTTCCTCCGGTGTTCCTTCTGCATTTATCTGTTTAAAGAAGAAAAAAAACATAGAAGTTAATTTCTCCTTTAAAATTCATTTCGCGTAGTAAAGGACAACAGGGGCCGTACATAATTAGATGCCTCCCAAACTTCCCAGACTCAATAACCATTGTAGCCAAGGCTGAAGAATGCTGACAAACAATAGCATTCTTCAAGAAAGTGAAATATTCAAAAACAAGGAATTTTAATTAAAAAAAAGATCTCATCATGAGGTCCTTGATGTTCTCTGAGCTTGGTGGGTTTTCTTGCAGAAGTTTCGTTCCCAAACTAGGGAACCCTAGTGCACTGGTGGTGTCTAGTTTGGTAATGAAATGTCAGCAAGAAAGCCTACATGCTCAGAGAGCACCAAGGACCCCACAGCTTAAACCTGAGTTACAGATATTCTCTTCTATCAAGGGAATTCAGCTATTAATTTGAATGTTAAGTGGAAAACCAGGAAGAGAACTTTGAATGCTTTGCTTGGAAACAATACTGCCTGATACTGATATCTACAAGAGCATGCCTCTGAATGTTTTATCAGTTTGCATCTCTTCTCAGCGAGGAAATAAACTGACTGACGTCACTAGTAGAATTCAAGCTACAGGCCCCAGCCAAGCCTTTTATAATATTACGGTAAAAAAAATCTTAAAGAGAAAGTGGCTCAGGATCGGTTTGTTGTTGAAGGCCATGTATTCAGCCAACCTACTTATTGGGATGTACAAATTATTGAACACATAACTTTGAGACTGAACAAACCTTTGCAGGCAACCAGAAAATTGTGAACTCTTAATAGCATCTAGGGCAGTATGTTTTGCAAAATGTCCAAAGGGATGCTGTATCAGCCAGAACCTCATTCTCCATGACATCACTAGGAGTGGACTTCCTCTTATTTCTCCTTATCGCAACCTCTGACACCACAGCATTTTTTTTTACTCAGAAGAACTAGCTATGAGAAGGACTATAGGATTGAGAACCTCTGTTCTAGGCCATAGTTTATAACCTCCTCCATTGGCAACAAACAACCCTGAACTGAGATGATCACTCCCATTTCTTTCCAGTATGTATTATTATTCTTAGATTTTAATTTGCTTTGGTGGGGGGGCGGGAGACCCAGCTCTTTACCTAAAACATCTGAAGTGAAAAACATTCTGGAGAGGGAGACATGTGAATCTTAAAATAATCAATTCTTAAATGTTTTGGCAGCTGATGCTTTTTATGTTTCACCTGAGCGTTTTCAGGTGAGAACCATTTTCAAATCTTAATATGCACATTAATCTCTCAATATCCGAAGACATTCTGACTTTCCTATTCTCTATGAAAGAACTGAGTACACAAATTATTTCAGTAATAGCAAAAAAAGGCAATAGAGGCAATTTTCTATTTCTTTCTTAGCCATTTATAACAATAGAATTGCATAATATAGCCTAGATAATAACCAGCAACAGTAAAGTAGCTATTTTCCTAATCTTCTATTAAATATTCTATTAAAGAGTTGGAGATTTTGGTGCAAGTGTGAGCAAATTTGCAAAAGGGTATACTTAAATACCTTAATTAAGGAAATGATTCCAACTAAGAGTTTTAAATATTAAGTAGAAGAGGAAAATAAAGTGAGACTGAATTGCCAAATTATTTGTAATCTAAAATAAATGCCAAATAAATTACATTCAAATGTATTGGAACAACATGTCGTATCTGTTATGTTATGCAGAATGTATTTAAAATCCAAAGGATAGATTTATTCTAGTTTATGTCATACTTCATAATGAAAACAATGAGTGTTAAACTTGTGATTATGTTTTTTTCAATTTCAATGTATTTAAATTTAGTAAAATGGCAAATCATCTGCCATTTCTCAAGTTTTGACAATGTTTAAGCCAGGCTGATCCAGAAGACAGACTTAAGATACTGAAGCATATTGACAGATTTGGGCGCTATCTAACAAAATGGAATTCAACGGTGAAAAAAGTAAGGTTCTACATTTAGGCAAGAAAAACAAAATGCACAGGCACAGTATATATGGCACCTTGCTCAATAATAGTAACTGTGAGAGGGATCTTGGAGTCCTAGTGGACAAGCATTTAGATATGAGCCAGCAGTGTGCAGCAGCTGCCAAAAAAGCCAACACAGTTCTGGGCTGCATAAAGAGAGGGATCGAATCAAGATCACATGAAGTGTTAATACCACTTTATAATGCCTTGGTAAGGCCACACTTGGAATACTGCATTCAGTT
>JANHFP010003860.1:6745-17649 GCA_032468135.1 Calamaria suluensis | reverse complement strand
GGATGCGGTCTTGTAGATAACCTGGCCCAATGCTATGGGTCGCCTTAAAGATCATAATCATGACCTTAAAGCGAACCTGGTATGCAACTGGTAACCAATGCAGCTCCCGCTGCATTAAGACTTATATCTTAAATTACATTTTTTTCTTGGTTTTTTTCTTTTTTTGCATATTGGAGAGATTGATTCTTTGTAGTGGCAACATTTTTGCTGTATTCATCTGGTGAGTTTCCACCTTTTAAAATATTTTTTTTTTTTTGGATTATGCCGCAAATGAGTAGGGATTATATAGTTTTTTGAAAGTTAATTATGGAATAGGGGCCAGAAGGGTTTAGAATTATAGTTATTTAGCTATTATATATTTTAACTTATTAGTTTTTTATATATTTTACTTAGAATTATTTAGAAGATATTTTCTCACAGGAAAATGGAAGTTGCTTTTCTTTATTTTATCACAAGAAAACCTTTAAGACTAGATACTCGATCCTGAAGAAATTCTTTTGGATTAAGATCTTCAGTAATGTGGATGTAGATTCAGAATTCTATATATTTGTTAAAAATAGACGGGATAGGGAAGGAGAACAGCATGCATATTTTCTCTTCTGTCACTCTATTCATTTTTTATTACCCTTACAGAAACTGCTTTTTCTGACTGGGGAATAAAGGCAAATTTAGAGGATATATATCTCAATGCTTCTTTAAAACCCAAGTCATATTTCAAAACATATGCTGCAATCAATAAAGCAAATATAAAGACATGGTCCTAGGAGATAGCTCTGTGATGGAAATATGGACAGCTTTCACATAACTCCATTAACCAAATAAAGTTTT
The DNA here is from genome assembly GCA_032468135.1 of Calamaria suluensis. Classification (NCBI taxonomy): domain Eukaryota; kingdom Metazoa; phylum Chordata; class Lepidosauria; order Squamata; family Calamariidae; genus Calamaria; species Calamaria suluensis. The sequence goes on along the minus strand of JANHFP010003860.1, from coordinate 16,821 downwards.
ATTTATTCATCATCCCCCTGCCCTTTTCATATGAGTAAGAAGAAGCTATCTGTGCAAAAAAAAATCCAGATTCCTATTATCATTTGATATTATTTTTCTTTCCATCTGCCAGTCCTTGGATTTAAGACTAAATGAACACCTTGAGGATAGATTTATGCAGCTGAAAAACGTAAAGAAGTACTAACAAATTCCATGGTGTGCAAAAGCTTTGCCTTGGCATTTTTGTAATCCAGATAATTACATTTACAGAGACCATTTATTTTCCTCACATTTGTTTAGAAAGTATGATGGGGAAAATTATGCTAAAAAAAATAAATAGGATACGTGTCTAAAAATAACATTTCCAACTAGCATTGTATTCTGCTCACATTTCTCGGCTTGGATACAGTCACGAAGTCTGTTTAGATGAGTAGGTTTTTCACTTAGAGTTAAAGTGATGCTATCTTTCACCTGAATTTCTTGGCTTAGCACTAAAATTCCTGGCACTCACATTCACTGAAGAGGAAAGATGGAATTAAATGCAAAAGTTGGTTTTCATTCTGTACACTCATCGGGTACCTTCCTTTGCGAGTGTGACTTTATTACCATTACAACCATTTTATTTAGGGATAAGGAAAAAGCACCAGCATTTTTCTCTTTGATACAGTGCCTTTTGTACATAAATGTATAAATCAGAGAAAGGAGAAGTACTAGGTATCTTTTCCATCTTGAGTTATTTATAAAAAATAAATAAAAGAGGAAAATAAATAAAACATTAATAAACTACATTAATGGAGCACTGAATAGCCATGTTTTCCAGTGTGCTAGGTGTTGTGAGGTATTGTAATTTATAGACTACTTTTTAAAGCACAGTTGTTGCCTCTGAGTCATTGTTGACTGCTTCAATTCCTGATCTTTTTAAGAATTGGAAAAGCAGCGGCGGAAAGAAGGGAACATTTTCTGAAGAGATTTGTGCACGGCAACCTGTTCTTTCAAACAAACTAGTCAGACAAACCAGGTTTTAAACAAAGACCTTTTCAAATATTCCACTGGTTATTTCCAAAGCATCATGGAAACCTCTCGGAAATGATGTGGGGGAAAAAAATTATTTGCGTTCGGTAGAATAGATTAATTTCTCTGGAGAATTATAAAAGTCATGATGTTACAAGCAAAGCTGCATACGAAAGGGGCAGAGCTTATGTCATTTTTATTTATTTTATTTTATTTAAAAAAGCCTCCTGGGGCTGGGGGCTGTCTCTGATGCCATTTATTTAAGAAGTTAACTTATTAAACTTAATACAACATTCCTATCAAAGGAATGGGATTTTTTTTTTGCCCAGGATTGTGCAGAAGTCTGAAAGCATCTGGGCTATTTTAGTAACGGAAGATGAGGTCTGAAGCACTTGTTCCTATCCTCTCTGAAGTATGCACGGCCTTATTCTCTGTACGCTTCTAGCAAATTATTGTAGCAAAACACAAGATGTGTCCATCGGGGGACCTGGCTGAAGGAACAAATTGGATTTGGGAAGATATTCAGTCTGAGATATTTGTCAAAACATACTGGCTATCTGTGAAAAAAAAATCAACAACAACCCAGTTTCCTATTATCATTTGACATTATTTCTCCATCTGCCAGTCCTTGAATTTAAGACTAAATGGGCATGAATACTCTCAGGGTAGATTTATACAGCTGAAAAGCTAGGGTTTTTTAAAATAACTCTCTCTAATTCAGCTTCAATCCAATGAGATTCTTTCCCCCTCTCTCCCTCTCTATTCTTTCTTTCTTTTCTCTTTTTAGGCAGGTGACATGATTAGAAGTTAGACAGGAAAGAAAGAAAAAGGTTCTTAATAAAGGGTGACATAATTAAAAGCTAGAATAAGTGATAGGAACAAAGGGAATATTAATGTATGCATTTTTATTTTATAAAATGAAAGTAACAATGAGAAAATGTGGAATAATTGAATAATGATAGACTGTAACCTAATATAGATGTGTATTGTTATTAGAAATACATAAATTGATTGAATGTAACAACAATGTTTAATCATCAGGTTCATTTGTATTGGAATGTATGGCGCCTAGGTGCCACACAGTTCACACACTGATTTGACATTTTTATAAAAAATAAAAAACTAAGGGGGGAATTTAAGACTAAATGAGCATAAATATTTTCAGGGTAAATTTACGCAGGTTAAAAGCTATAGGCTTTTTAAAAAATAACTCTAATTCAGCCTCAATCCAATCATGTCACAATCATTGCTTGGTCTTCTGTGGCTCCTCACTTGCTTCTCTGTCACAAATCCCACCCTTTAGCGATATTAGTTAAAGAAATCAGATCAATCAAGTATTTCTCTACTGCTGAATTTGGGCAATTCCAGAGACAACTTCAAAGCATAGGGGGTGGGGTTTTTCAACACGTGGGTCCGTAGGCTGACCACTTCAGTGACCCTTCAGAGGACAATCAGAAAGGACCAGCTTCTGGCAATGTGTTTCTTTTTTGCATCCACATTTATCAGACATTTGCCAACAGCACACAATGAAGGGAAAGATTCAGTGCCAAAGCAAGGGGAAACATATCCAAGTACAGGCTGGTGTGTCTATGGTATATTGCCAGAATCAGATATTTCCTTGCTTACAGAAGATCAAGAAAATTATCAGAGGGTTTGGTTTGTTCCATTGTGGATCAGCGACTGTATTTTGTGCATTTCCTTCTATAGCAGTAATGGTGAACCTTTTCGGCACTGAGTGGCCAAACTGGGATGTGCATGCATGTCCGTGCGCTGGAATGGCGGAAACCAAAGACCAGCTGGCTGGTGCGGACGTCCCTGTTATTTGGCCAGCTGCTCTTCTGGTTTCCAGCATGCACATGCAAGCCAGCTAGCTGGTCTTTGCGGGAGCTGGAGCACCAGAAAACAGTCTGAAAATGCCCAAAAAATAGTCTGAAAATTGCCCCCCCAAATAGCTGAAAAACGGCCTGAAAACACTCCAGTGCCCACAAAGACCAGCTGGCTGGTATACATGTGTGTGCCGGAAATCAGAAGATCATTATTATTAGTAGTAGTATTTTTATTTTAAAATATATTGTAACATCAAATTAAATTTCTGTAAACCGCCTCAAGTTTTAGGAGATGGGGCAGTATATAAATCAAAACAATAAATAAATAAAAATAAATAAAAATCAGCTGGCAATGGCGTCTGTGCCCATTGAGAGGGCTGTGTGCCACATATGGCACATATACCATAGGTTCACCAACACAGTTTTTAGCCTCTTTTCCTGACCAGGGCAAGTCAGACAGGAGGGGTATGTTGAGGGGTCTATCTCCCCAAAAAGTTCTATCTAATGGGACCCAGTTGATGGTGTACCTTCTCTGCTGCGGACCCTGCCATCTGGAACATTATTCTTTCAGAAGGCCTTCTCCTCAGGTTTCAGGATCCCAGGGACAACACATACAGTAACTCTATGAGATTATTAAAGAGGTGTTCTCCTACTTCCTTGGGTTTATACGTCTATTTTTGATTGTCATACAGAGTTTTGAACTGTTGTTGTGCTGTATGCCTGCCAGTCACATGTTTGTGAGATAGGTAGGTATATAAATATGCTAGTATATAAATAAATAACTAAATTAAAAGGCCCATTGTTATATGTTAAGAGAATAATGAATGAAACTTGTTACTTCCTGAAGAGTAATACAGGTAATCTGCACTTAACAATGGGAACTGGGATTGGCAACTCTTTTGTTAAGCGTTGCAGTCATAAAGCACAACATCAAGTGACTGTGCTGGTGGGAGTTGCAGCAGTTCCAGTTGCCTTGTTAGGTGAATCCAACTCAAGTCACAGGTCCCACAGTCACATGGTCACCTGCCTTATGGAATCTTCTCCCACCAGAAATAAAGTTAGCTACATCTCTTTCCATATTCTGCAAGACCTGGCTTGACAATCAGGCTTGGTAATCTCAGAGGACTGGGGAGGTTTTATAATTATTCCCTCACTGTGATTAATAACATCCTCTCCTGCTCATGTGTGTGTTTTTATAGTTTTTGTAGTTTTTAATGATGATTTTTCATCTACTTATTAGTTTTCTTTTTAATTAACTGTTGCACCCATTGTCATTCTTTTGTGAGATGAATAGCTGTATAGATGATTGATAGGTAGAGATAGATAGATAGATGATATAGGAGATGGATAGATAGATGGATGGATAGATAGATGGATGGATGACAGATAGATGATAAATAGATATGATGGAGATTGACTCTTGACCTCCTGCTGGCTTCACCAATGACTTTGTTGGAAGTCGGCAGTGAAAGTCACAAAGAGTAATCAGGTAACCATGAGATGCTGCAACCATCATAAATGCAAGCTGGGTGCCAAGTGCCTGAATTGTGATCATATGACTGCAGCACCACTGTGATGGTCACAACTCAAAGGAACTTCTCTCATTTAGGTTTCAAACAGTCACTGAAGTGGTTGCTGAATGAGGCCCATCTGTGTATTCTTCCAAATATTGAGAGTTTGAATCTTGAATATCTATTTCCAATAAAATAATTTATTTTGTTCTAATCAATGAAAAAATATTTTTGTCAGATGTTTATTAACTCTTTTATTGCAGTCATTGTTTTTTTAAATGTGGCATGTTCTCCTTTGTGTTATGTGTCTGATTGCCATAGCAACTTCTCCAAATTTTTTAGGAGTTTGCATGAATTCTAGAATTGCAAAAATATTAATTAACTCCAAAGCATGATTAACAACTGAGAAGAATTCAACACTGATGCTAGTTGGGTGTGTTTTCATCATGTTCCTATCAGTTCAGATTGAGAATGAAGCTACTCAGGATTTCCCTGGTTATATATTGAAGAATTATTCTTTTTCTCCCAAAAGGGATTATTTGTGTTATTGATGACTTGCAGAATCAGGTGATTATATCTATGTGTGGCTAAATCACTACAGAGAACTCAGAGTTATAATGTTCTTATGCATGGTACCAGATGGTGAATAATGAACAAGACTCCTTCCTATATTCTTAACTGCCAAAGAGCTCCTGCTTTCTTGGGGCTTGGTTCAAATGTGTAGAGAAGCTATGAAGCTAACTGATATTCACAACATCTTTTCTTCCCAAGTAATAATATAATAATATGATTCTCTCATTTTGCCCCACTCTTTCATGATTCACTAGCAATTACCACTGCACTATTTGTTTAGTACTCCAGGTAACACAATGTAGAAAGAAAAAGAGCACATAAGGGTTGGTTGCTTACACTCACACACACGCTCAAATATTGACATAAATATATTTGTGGATTAATATGTATACATATATTATTACCAATCTAAATCATTCCACATCAGGAATAAAATCTCATCATTGAAGATTTTGGACCATAATGTATCATACTATCCTAGAGCAGATCAGTTGAAACATGCATCAGCCAACCTGCTCTAGTACATTCTGGTCCAAAGTCTTCAATGAAGAGGCTTTAATCGTGACACGTAATGATTTAGATTGGTAATAATAATGTGCATACATACCCATCCACAAACTTATATTTATGTCAGTATTTTTAAATCTAGGAATGAGACAATATGACTGGCTCAAAGCAGTGATGGGTTTCAATTTTTTTTACTACTGGTTCTGTGGGTGTGGCTTGGTGGGCGTGACATGGCTTTGTGGGCGTGGCTTTGTGGGCATGGCAGGGGAAGTATACTGTAAAATCTCAATTCCCTCCCCACTCCAGGGGAAGGTTACTGCAAAATCCCCATTTCCTCCCAATCAGCTGGGACTCAGGAGGCAGATAATAGAAGGGGGTGGGGCCAGTCAGAAGTGGTATTTACCAGTTCTTCGAACTACTCAAAAATTTTGCTACCGGTTCTCCAGAACTGGTCAGAACCTTCTGAAACCCATCTCTGTCCCAAAGTCACCCAGGTAGTTTCTGTTTAAAGGGAGGACTCAAAATGTTTTCCCACTCCTAGTCCAGCACTGTACTCACAGCACCATACTGCTTGTCATGTATATGTACATAGATGTCTTAGGCAGGAAAAAACTACTCTAAACATCTACTAATTGGGATATTAATTAAATATCCCTATTAGTAATTATGAAATTTCTTCTTTACAGCGTTACATATTTTTCTGATAAATTTTCTGATACTTTTAAAAAATCAACTGTGCCTTGAAGTTTTATTCTCAATGGTTCTGATCCTGGCGAATCTAAAAAAGACACCATATTTAGACAAATTGATGCAGTTTATTAGTACTCATCCAAAGCTTGATTGCATGTATAAAACAAATATGTCTGGCCATGTTTTTTGTTACTCACCAAGTACAAAAATTATGTTTGATTTCTTCAGGTCTTCTGTAAAATCTAAATTAAAATAAAAATAGTTTTAAACGATTGTAGTAAGCAAAACATACATAATGTTGTGAAATCTATCACAGTGGTTCTCAACCTGTGGTCCGCAGATCCTTGGGGGGGGGGGGTTATGTGATTTCATCAAAAGGAGTGTACAAAGGCTTAAAGAAATGTTATGATTTAAATCTGGAGTTAACTCTTGGGGGTCTTTGGCCATGATTCATGGCCACAAAAGATATTTAAAGAGTGTCCCTGGTGAAGAAAATGTTGAGAACCCCTGATCTATCATATGAAACTTACAATATGATCTTGTGTGTCTCTACAAGGAAAAAATACTGAAACGTGTGCTCACTGAAATTTGTGGGGCACTTAGTGCCCTCTGAGCTTGGTTGTTTTCTTGCAGATGTTTCATTACCCAACTATGTAATATCATCAGTGTTAAGTGTGGGATTCGCCCCCTGTCTATATACAGTAGCTTGCCCTGCCAGTTTTGGTGGGAATGTGAGTTTCTTCTTGGGAGTTCCTTGATTAAGATGCTTCCTGCTTAACTGTTTGCTTCTTACACAGCTCCTCTTGTGGGAGGTTGGTAATGGAGCACTTGGTTAGTGTGGGTTGGGTTTTTCTTTGAAAAACCTGTGTTTCTAATTTGTCATCATTTCCTCTGAATAAAAACATTATTCAGAACAGTACAAATCACTGCAGCAATCCAGAACACAAGAAAAAGGAAATAAACTGCCTATACAACATCTTCCAACAAAATGGATACCCACGCAACTTTATTAAAAAGTGCCTGACTACTCACTCAATCTACTACAGTACAATCAAAACAAGGTATGACAAAGTTAACACGACCATTCATTAAAAACATCTCAGAAACAACCAACAGAACCATGCAGCAGCATCCTAGCAAAACTAACTAAAGCCCTTGAAGAAACATGACTACATAAACTCCTTGAGTTAATGCATAGACAGACAGAAGCTGCTTTGGTCTAGAGGTGGAGCTCTAATCAGGAGGTTGTGAGCTTGATTGTAGGTAGAGGCCAGGTGTAGGGTCTCCTGCTTGGGCAGAGGGTTGGACTAGATAACCTGCAAGGTCCCTTCCTACTCTGTTACTCTGTATGTTAGTCTGGTCAATAACCCAGATACAATGAGGTCTAACCACAGTTTCAACTGGAAAGAATCAAGCAGAAAACAAAAACTTAGTCAGGGAACTACCAAGGAGAAAATCACATCCCCAGCAAAAGTGACAAGGCAAGTTACCATATATAAATAGGGAACAAACCCCACAGTTACTCACTCTGATGATGTTACTTAGCTGGGTGATGAAACATCTGCAAACGAACAACCAAGCTTAGAAAGTACCAATGACTCCATAATTCAATCATGAGCTACATATATTATCTTCTATAGGAATCACTGAATTTTACTCCCATATACAGGTTGCAGTCTATTTTTTTCTTAAAATAACTTCATATTTTCAAATAGATGACTCAAAATAGCAATTAATAAGCAATCTAATTGCTCACTGCTATTACAGTTCCTTATAGCCAACATATTTAATGCAAGATACCTGGAGGAATATTTTATGCTACCTTTGTTAAAACTTCATTTAATTTTGTCAAAAGTTCATGTATGCCATTTTCTTCCGTAAGCTTCAAGTTCAAATTGAAATCTATTCCATCAGTCTATACTTGCAACCTGAACACCAAACAATTGCAATGATTTCTTTTCTTGAACAGTATCTCTTTTCTTGCTCAAGGACAACTAAAGTTAATTGCTGCTTAGTTGGGAGTATGTCTTACTGAATGCAAGCTGAATGCACGATGAAAGACATACAATATTATCATTGTTCATCACTATGAATGTTGTTTCATTCATAAAAATCTGAAGAATAATCTCTCAGTCATCAATCAATACATTTTTGAATATTTCATTACCAGAAGTACAGGGTTATGAACCCTGCTGAATGTAGCTATTTTGAACCTTGTGAGTACCGGATTAATAAAAAGCTTCTGTACTAAAGGATAAAAGCTGTTCTATGGCCACTTTATTCCATATAATATGAACACTCCTAGAACATCTGCAAGGACACCCATTCATATTTCTAATTTCTTTGGACAGTGGGGTATTGCAGAGCTGATCAAATACTGCAATGTAGACCGCCCTAAATCTCCAAATGAAAAAAAAATCCAATGTTCAGCCATTCTATGCACATAGCCCTCCAAATTAAAATATTTTAATTTTATTATTATTATAATCACTAAACAGGATTGCCAAACCTGAAACATTTTGATTTTTGAATATGACAGATTTCTGATGATGTTGGGGATCCTTTGTTAAACATTCTGAATTTCTCATGGCACCATCAGGAGAGTTTCAATGGCTATCTGTATCATAATGTCAATGTAAAAATCTAATGCTGCAACACAGGTCAGTACATATATTTATCTTATAATTTATTATCATCTTCTTTTAACGATCCCATAATCCCTTGATTCTGGGCAACTTAATGGAGCTAGAAGAGTGTTTACTGGCCGGATGCCCTTCCTGTTTCCAATGCAAAGTTTTCTTCAGCAGATATATTCTTATTATGCCCAGAGAGAGAAATATCTGCCTCTACCTAGAATCAAACTCACAGCCTCCTGACTGTGAGGTGAGAGTTCCACCTCGAGGCCACTGCACCACTTACTTTATTCTATAATTTCTTATGAGACTAGCAAACTTGATTAACACCTTAGAAACACTGCTACATCTCTGAACAAGAAGTTAGCAATTACCCTTACAAATAAAATCATTGCAGAAGATGACATGTACTTAATTTCTGAGGGCACAATGGTATTAATGGGACCCTGGAGTCAGTTGCATGCTGTTTCACATACTGTATATGGGGCTGTGAACATTTGAAACTAATTCATATGAGTACTGCTCTTTGATATCAATTAAACAAGCCATCTTTTCCCATTGTCTTTCAGAGGAGCATTATAAATTGATTCCTTAAAACATCAGCATTTTTTTTTCAGGCTCAAGTTAAAGTCTGTAAAAAGGATGCTGCTACTTTAATGAGCAGCAAGAAGGTACGTTGCTAGTACAAAGTCCAAAACGCTTTGAAAATAAAGGATGCATGACTCCAACACATAAATTAAGAGGATTCATATAATATATAGTACAATAATTTATAAAACTCACCTGCATTTTCAGGCCTGCAAACACACGATTGTTCATATGCCTGTTATATTATAAATTGATATGGAAAAAAATTAGCTTATATGTTATCATTACCAAATCTAATAATATGAAAACAGATTTGTCCATAATTCTAATTCCATAAATATAAGGTTTTTTGGGTTTTGTCCCCCACCATTTTAGTGCACCTCATCTTCAAATTAATTTGGGGCATAGTCATATTTTCAGTACTCAGTGTACAGTATGTATCATGTTTGAAATTTCAGCATTCCTTTTTAAATGTATGTGACTTATGCTGAGGAGCCAATATACACAATGTTAAGGTTTTCAGATACAGGATATAAGGAATAATAAAGCATTCACTGTATCCAAAAGTTGTAGAATTTTCCGAATAGGCATTGACTTACATAAGCATGAGCAGGTAAGAGAACTCTCTGCCCAAAAGATTCTATGGGGAACTGTACAAAGAAACAAATACTGATAAGATGTAGATAAAAAATTACTTAAAGAATGTGCAGTTGCCCATAATATCAGAGGAAATGAAAGAATCCTTAAACAAAGTAATA
>JANHFP010003859.1:24735-38101 GCA_032468135.1 Calamaria suluensis | reverse complement strand
GTCTGGGCTATACCCTGGCTAGTCCATCAGTGAAATAAGATTATCTTGAAACACCCCCCCCCCCAAAAAAAAGTGACATTATTAGCCATCAAACTTCAAAATTACATTTTTCCCAAAAGGTTTCCACAATTTTGGCCACTACCATAGTTGAATACAAAATAAGTGTTATTTATATTTGTATTAAAAATATAAGTAATTTCTTTCCATTAGGAAAGAGGGGATTCTGCCAGTTAAGTCATTATAATTGCAAAGTACATGAAACATTAAGATTTCCGTTGGCCTATACAAAGATTTTTGAAGGACAGTCAAGTGTTATTAGCATATTTAATATTACTAAATTATATAATTAAATAATTTACTTAAATCATTTAAATAAATATATATTGCACCTTTAATCTCTATCATTTTATCTTATTCTCTCAATTTCCTGATGGGAAAAGTTCTGGAGAAGAGGTGGGCATAATTCAGTAAATATCAGGAGCAGATGAACAGTAATTGATCAATGAGAGCCAATTTAAAGGTTTGCAGCATACCCTGCTGTAGAAAACTCCAGAAAAATAAGGCAACTCAAGTAACTTCTGATAAGATGATGAACTATTGAAATATAATAATTCGTTTTTTTCTGTCTCCCGATCTGTGAGTTCTTGAAAATGTTGTGGCATTTTCAAATCAAAGTGCTAAGCCTGAATATTAAATTGTTCTGCACTTCAAAAAATGGGGATATAAAATACCTCATAAACATAAAAATGAATAACACATATACCCTCTGTTGTACACCTGGGAGGTACAAAGTTACTTTTTCTGCCAAAGGTGCAAAACCTTTGCTATAATAATGTTGTCATAAATTACGAACTGTACAGACTGCAGTTTTTGGTGAGCAAGTAGAGTTATGAACAATTATAGTATGTTTTTAATTATGATGCAGCTATGATGCAGGTTCTAAAACATGCTGACAATTCTTGCCAGCAGCATCTTTGGTTGCCCCTGACTCTGGGCCATTGGATCCCCAGATGATTCATGTAGAGATTACATAAAAGGGACAATAAGCTATTACATTTCAAGAGATGGCATTCTGAGGCTATTCTTATGTTGGTGTTATAGTTTTATACAGTATGTAAAATGAGACAGAAGGTAATGTGCATGGGACATTAAATGTATAATAAAGTCTTCCTGGCAACCAGGTGACATTACTAATGCAGATTTACATGGGGTTGCCTTTGTAGCAGCTGCCACATGCTGTAAATTGATGGACTATAGCCATATAATAATACTACATTTGTTTCAATAAGACTCTGGGTACAATTGGAAGTCCTGGTTTTGATCATGGCTTGGCTCCCACCTATTGTGAGAGACCAGCTCATTTAGATAAAAGAAAATTAAACTTTGAAAAATTATTCAAAGCATTTTGGTTTTAATAATTATTTAGTCAATCTGGTGAAAGAGAAAAAAATAGAAAAAATGTGGGTATCTTAGAGCAACATCTGAATCAATCCACCTTTATTTATTCTACTAATAAAGAGAGAAGCCTTAAATTAACTAACTGGGATACGGATAAAGAAAAATGCTCAAATGTCACAACAAGGACTCTTCTCATAGTTTTGTGGGAGAAAAATCAAGAAATTGTTCAAGAAGAAACAAGGTAGATTTTAACTGTTACATTCAATACTGTCTCAGTCCTATATGAATTACAAAGAACTTAAGGAACAAAGTAACAGAGTTGGAAGATCTTCTGGTTCAAATGACTACTGAAGCAGGAGTTCCTATACCCATCCGGACAATCTCTTTTGAAAACCTTCAGTAATGGAGCCTCCAGAACCTCTATTTTTCTTTCATGGATAACTGCTATTTCTATTTTTTATCAGATTTACTCATAATTCTTCCCTCACTATATGTAAAATTAACACCTCTGCTTATAGTTCCCCTTTTAAAACTAATGACTCTTGTTTCTTTCTTTTATTCTAGTTGGGTAACAAAAGCCCCCCCTAGGAAAAATAGACTACTGACACAAGCAAAGATTTGGCAGTGAAATAGTTGTGATTTTTTTTTCTTTCCTCATTGTCTTTATTGTCTAAACTGTTTTACATGATGTGTAGAGAAAACATAGAGAATGCAGGAGAGCTGTTGTTATTTGTTTGAGTAAGACCCAAATCTCATAATTTGCTAAAACCAAATTATCATTCTTCTTGATACAGCAAAAATGCTTTGTTCTATTGATAATCAATATTCCCTTCTTGTTTGTGTAGCATTCATTTAGTGGAAATAAAACCCTGAACTATGTAATAAAATAACATCAATATTTAAGCCATTTTATTTGGAACATTTTCAGCATTATATATTTGGGAGCTACTCACAGAAGAATCAACATTAAAAATACAATTTAAAACAAGAAAGAAAGGAAAATGGCAACTGAGGGATTTCAGTTGTGCTGAATAAACAACAATATTGTATGACATAAATTGATTAACTGTCAAGTGTTTCTTCTGATGCTTTCTTAAAATAAGGGTTTACCAAATTATAGATGCAATTGACCTGCCATGCATAAAAAATCTGGTTATTGTAGTCTCAATATATTTGAAAGACAAGAGGCTGAGAAAGACTAAATACAGATATTATATGTAATCACATCTGAAGTTTCTGAATGCTGCTACATAGTGCATGTATGTATATCTACTATGTATGTACATTATGGCTGGATGGATGTACAAGGGGCATGTATAAGAGCACCAGCATGCCTACCATCTCTGTCCTAATGTTGTCTTTATTTGTATTCATTTTATGTACTCAATTCATTCTTATACATTATATATATATTACCTAATATTTAATTGACAAAATAAAAAAATGTCCTGAAAAAGTGGCTATATGTTTCCCTGAAAATAAGCCTGGGCCTTATTTTCTTATGGTTTCCAAAATAAGCACTAGGGCTTGTTTTACCATGTACTGGAGGTCCACTTCTTCTGCTTGCTTGCTGCAGTGCAGGAGGGCATCGGGGTAGAAGCTGTGTGGTGTACCAGTGCCACTGTGAGGTGTGCAAGGGATCTTCCCCATATGTCCCACTTACCTAGCTTACCTCAGGGTCCCCACAGCCAGACTATCCATGCCTCAACCCCTGCCTCAACTCACAGCCGTGGCACCAGCACACCACTCACTCTCCATTGTGGCCATGACCAAGCAGAAGAAGGGGGCCAACAGCCATGTGGGCTCCTGCTGCACATGACTGCTGGTGCTGTCTCCATGAGGCTGGTGTTGGAGCATGGCTGGCCTGGTTGTGGGGGCCCTGAGGGAAGCCTGTGTGGAGCTTGTGGGGCAGCTCCATCACCACCTCACCTCATGGGTGCAGCACCACAAGCAACCAGATGGAATAGGTGGGCAGCTGGTTGTGCAGGCTCCTAAATAGGGCTTATTTTTGGGTAGAGCTTATATTAGATGTATGCATAAAATCATACTACATCTTATTTTCAGGATAGGTCTTATTTTAGGAGAAACACGGTTAGGGTTAGTAACATAAATAATTGAGGCAAACAAACAAAAATGTTAGGGCTTGAAGCAGCAAAAATATTCTTTTTTAAAAGATGGACAGATGTTAGCTATTTGATTCTGGTATCCTTTGAAACCAAGCAATCTGTGTCATGGCAGAATTACAATATAAAATTGACTATTATTAATATTTTGTCAACAACAGTAATGACATTATAGGATTAGATGTTTTTGTGATGGTATATTTTTTATCTTTTCATAGCTGTGCATACAGTATTCTTGCTGCTGTAATTATAGATATAGTTAAATATTTTAAATTTGTGTCTAAATTCCCCGGTATCATTCCCAATAGAAACATTTCTGGCTTCATATCTAATTTGTAACATCTAATCAGGAAGATTTGGGAATGTGCAGAGATGGACAAACTAACAAAAGAATTCCAGGACAGGGAAGATACAGAATATTACAAAATATGGGGGAAATTGTATGTATGGTTAGAGGAAAAAGAATGAAAGGATAGAGAACTAAGGAAAAGGAAGTTGGAAAAAATTACTATAAATAAAATGTATTTAAAAATGTAAATACATTGGAAAGATAACTCAAATTTGTTCTTCCATATATACCATAAACAATGTAACAGTAGAAGGAAGATGTATAATATACTGATAATAGGTGGAGAAATCAGATTTGATGGAAATTGTGGAATGATATTGTATTGTTGAAAGGGAAAATATAAAGTTGTATCTTTGTTATATATTTTTTTAAAAAAATAAAAAATGTTAATAAAAAATGTTATAGGAACCATCAAATCAGATTTAAAAACATGAACAAATCCCAAGAGAAAATAAATTGATCACTTTTCAAATATTTTTCTCAAGGCTAAACTCACATTATCCCATCTCCTACAGATGAATTATAAACTTCTGTATATTTTCATTAAAACATAATTTGAAGTTATGCAATTTTAATATTAAAATATTAAATATTAAATATCGAACACCATTGAACCTGGTGGCTAAATTTTTGAATGGACTACTGAACTTATGTACAGCATGCAAAAATTTTTAGAAGCATAAAGAAATTACAGCAGTTACATTTTAGCCATACATTTTTGCTGTGAAAAAATGTAAAATAAATAAATAAAATGTTGACGCAGCAAAATGTTGAAGCAGTCCATACTTTGGTTCAGGAAAACTGCCCTCCCCACCCCATTTTTTTTCCTTTGTGAAAATCAAAAGAGTGACAAATGACACACTAATATTCTCTGAATTCTTCTCTCCCCCATACACAATAACCTACCTTTGAAAATACAATGCAAACTTTTTCAGAGTTTTTGCTTCTTGATACAAATGAAATCATCATTACTAATCAAACAAGCACCTTCACAATTCATTAACATATGTACAGAGTTAGAGCTCATTGTTTAACAAGTGAGGAAAAGTATTTGTTTTAAACCTTTGCCAAATCCACTAATTTATGTACGTTGTATTATTTTAAAAGAATACCATGACAGTTTATCTTTCTGCCTTACTGAAAGAACATGGTCTGCCAATCCAAACTAAAATCAATGTGCTTCCCCCCCCCCAACATGCACAGCTTTATAATAATCACCTTGCTCAGAATTTCCCTAATTTTCATTATGTGAAATCTTCCTCTGTCTTTTCCTCCCCCCCCCAAAAAAAAATAGAAGACTATATCACTCATAAAACAAAAATCAGAGTTCATGAATATCTAGCTTTATTAAAATAGATGTGCTAGCAAAGCTATACAGCAGAGAGTTTAGGGCAATTGCAGATGGCTTTGTCCAGAAATGTGTGGATCTTGAATATCATAAATTAGAATTTTTGGTCATGTACTTAAAACATTTAAAGCTAAGGTTTTTCTTTATAACTGGGATGAATGTTTTACCTATGATGAATACATGGTAGAGGTCTATACATCATGACCCAGAAACAAAATGTTCATGAATGCTTTTACTTTGTTGAAATCTATGCATTCTGTGGACATTTATGGAGATAGATCTTATTTAAATGACATGATTGGGGACAGATTTGATCTAGAGCATTCAGTGATCAATAAACTTTCTCTTTAATATTTAATATGGCTGCAGTAGATCCTAGAAACAAATAAGCTTTATAAGATATAGCTTATTAAATTTGATAGCTATTAGAGCTGGATTCCTTATCTAAAACCTCCATTTCAGAAGGCACTCTAAAAGGAACCTAGCTTCAGTTTGAGGCTTTTATTTCCTTCATTAATGTCACATGGACAATGTTGGAACATTAGTATATTTTCAAACTTTTTACACATGACACTTGTTAAGATAATCACTGAAGTGGACATTAATTGTTTGCAAAAATTCTTGAATAAAGACTTAGATTTATTCCTTTTTATTAAATTAATGGTTTTCAATAATAAATTAATGGCCTAAAAGAATGGTAAGTACATTAAAAACATTTATTGGTATTTTAAGGCAACAGTAATATAGCCAGTTTGCTTTTTCTTCTGATTTTACGTTCATGTAAAATGTACATTCAGGAGAATGGTCTTAAAGCTTGGTTGTTAACCTCATTATGTTGATTTAAAATGAGTAAGAATAAAAGAATGCACAGATACAACACTGAGAGGTAAGGGATTTTTTGATGGGAATTGGAAGGTGGGACATACTTGTGGAAGATCCTTAGGATAATTATGATATGTTTCTGCCTTCTCCACTCAGGCCCAGGCCCAGGCCTTGATCAGCAGACTAACAGAGACTTGGAGTTCTGGCTGTTTCTACTTCATACCAAATTGTTCAATAAGAAAGTTCCTCTCTTTTTGTAATCTTATTATAAATGAGCCGGTTGAATTGACATGCATTACTAAAACCTGGGTGGGCCCTAAAAGGGGAAAGGTTTCCTTCTCTCAAATTTGTCTAGCAAGGTTTAGGTTATTGCAACCCCACAACAGTGGAGAAAGGTTAGTAGTTATTATCCAAGAATCACAGATAGCCTTCAGTGGCCTGGCTCCACAAGTAGTGGATTCTGAGACCCTGTTTCTGAAGTTAGCTTTGCAAGATTGTTGCTATGGGTAGCAGCCTTCCTGATGGAATCCACCTCAGGGTTGGCATGGGACTAAAATACCTGAGGACCCATCTAATCCCCATCACATTGATATGTATTATACCGCCAGGTAGTAAAATTAAGTTAATCAATTAAATAAATTTGGCTGGTAAAGTCCAAGAAGAGAGACTTTAATGGGGCTCATTGAATAGTATGAAACCAAGGAGGTGCTTAGCATACTGAATGTGCTCCTCTACCTTTAAACTTATTCTATTTTGTTTTTAACCAACTTTAATTGTATTAATTTGTTATGTTTTTATATGCTTTTAGCTGAGAATGAGATGAGTGGTAAGATAGATAGATAAGAATTGGTAATCATAAAATTGTGATTTATCACAATCTGATAAACAGTAGCTTCATATATTTCATGAGGAACAGACAGGCTTAATCAATTTTAATTACAAAATATCCCACAATAAATGCACTTAATATATGTTTTATCTAAAGAAAATAAAATATCAGAGATGAATGATTAAGTTAAATGGAAAGTAACACAAAAGTAAAACCAACCTTTGAAAACTTATTCCAACCTGCAAATCATAAAAGCAGATACAACTGCATTTGAAGCAGACAAAGGTATGTCAAAATAGTTGTGAAACTATATTATGAAAAATGTCATATGTTCTATGTTTTTTGTTGTATATCTCAAAAATAAAAGAATTCACTAGACCAGCACAAATTGCATAAGAGATGTAAATCATTCCAGAATACATAATAATTGTAATTTGCTCAGTATTATATTATTCAAATTATATTTTGAAGTTCCTTTCTTATCTAACTCTCTTTCTTGTTCTTTTATTTTATCTCATACATGCACCCTTATTCTTTCTCTCCCCCTCCTCTCTCACACACATAGAGAGACAGACAGACACTCATCAGCCTATATACCAACAAAACTGCAGTGGAAAAATAGGCAATTAACAGATTATATATTTTTAAAAGCACCCCTTAATTTGGAAACAAAGAGCTATGTACACATCAATTAAAGTACACTTGTCAACAATCTAGATAGATTCCAGTTGCTCTTCAGTTTTAGTAGTTATAGAACTTCATTTCACTAAATGAAGAGGAGTCTAGAAAAGAGGTTTTATTCTGTAACTGAGATATTTTGTCATCTCATTTCTGTGTAATAGCATTTTGCAATTTGATTTACATAACAAGTGGCATTTTTGCTCAAAGTTTCTATATTCCCAAAAGTGCAGTAGAACAAATTGCTTTGATTTTTTTTTGTTTTGAGTGTCATTAGGATGACACTCTGAAGATTCTGAAGGACATAGCAGTGAAAATTGTATAGACAGGAATATCATTATTCATGTAGCATTATCTAACAAGTTTATCTAAAGATCTTGTATTCTCTTTGTTCTATTACATTCTGAGGGCTACTTCAGAGTCATTGAGTCCTTGTTGTACTATTTCTTTGAAATTCATCTTAAAAATATATTGCAAGCATTTTATTTCATATGAGTATTCCATTTCCTACATACTTTCATTCTCTTTCAAAGTGATCTGTCCTGAAACTGATTTAGCTTACATTCAGAATATCAGACAATTCTATATTCCTCTTGAATAATACCATCTGCTCACCCATTTTAGCTCCAAACTTTCCTTTCTGTTAATAAAAGTGCTTCAGAATTGTAGGGTTGGAATGGTTATTGAGATCAAGTCCAACCCCCTGCTCAATGTGGAAATACTAATTAAAGCATCCATAATAATTCAATTTGCCTTTCTAACTTAAATTTTGTCTGCAATTATAAAATAAAAGAGGACTTCCGCTTCCGGCTCTGCTGCGATTGGATGCAGGGAAACTTCGCTACGTTCGGCTCAGCACTTTTTAGAGCCCATCTGCTGAACGGGCGGTTCCTGGGTGTCCCTGAGGGCGACATGATCACGGGGGGCCAGTCCCAGCTTCGGAGGCTGATGAGGTGCATGATGAGAGTCATGGCACCGTAGCAGTAAAGCCGAGGAGCAAGACAAAAGACGGAGCAGAGTGAGAGGTGAGAAGAGAAAGGGAAAGTTTTCTTTGGAGAGCCGGAGAGTCGGGAGAAGATTTGGACTATTGGGAGGCACAATATAAGATTTGCAGGAGGAAGGAGGGGGGGTTGTTGATTCCCCCCTCCCCCCCTTCGTTTGGGAGTGCACTTTGAAATGGTGCCTTGTTCTGCATGGCTGGAGATTTGGAGGATTGTATTTTAATTGACTAATTAAATGATGTGGATTGCAAGACTTTAAGAAGAGACATTGCTTAAGATGGAAAAAATAAGGCTGTTTGTGCCCCGTCCTGCCCCTGAGGAAGAAATGGTGAAATACCTGCTTCCTGCTTCTTTATAAATAAAGGGAACATCATTTCTTGTCTTTGTCTCTGGAGGATCGTTCCTGTCTGGAGTCTTCTGGGACCAAATTTCAGGGTCTTTTTACCCCTTTCACCTTGATTCTCTCTGAGGAATTTTATTGCTGACTGCTATATTTTATTGAAAATGCCAAAAAAACAAAAGGTTCCAGCAGAGCAGGCTTCTTCCACAACTGCACCATCCGGCTCCAGTATTCAGACAAGATTAACTTTTCCAGTGCTACAAGAGGGAGCGGGTGCAGGCGAAATGGATGTGAATAAGATTTTCAAAATGTTTCAACAACTTCAATTGGGACAAAAAGAAATGAAAAAGGACGTCAAACAAGAGATTGTGGACTTGCGTGAGGATATTAAGAAAGATTTGGCAGCGATTAGGACTGATTTAACAAATGTACAGCAGACAGCAGATGATAACAAGAAAAGGGTGGAAAGTTTAGAGAGGGGGATGAAGGGTGTGCAAGGGGGTAAACAAGATCTGGAAAATGCAATTTTAAGATTTGATTTGGACCGTACATCTTTTTATCTTAGATTTCAAAATGTTGAGGAAGAAAATGGCGAGGATTTGAAAATTTTAATGTGTACAATTTTATCTGAATTTATTGGGAGAGAAAGAGAATGTATGTACTGGGACAATGATCAAGTTTATAGAGTAAATTCTAATTATGCTAAAATACATAATGTTCATGTGAATTTTTTTAAAAGGAAAACAAGAGATGAAATTCTCAGATCTCAAAGGACGGGGGCATTGAAATACAAGGACAAAGAGATTTACATTCTTAAGCAGATCCCAAGAAAGATACGTAATATGAGACAAAAATATTTTTTTCTATCTAATAAATTGTATCTGAAAGGGATTATGTTTAGATGGATGATGCCAGAAGGATTATTGATCTTCTGGGAGGGGGTAAGAATAAGAATTAATTCAATTGGAGAGGTCGATGCCTTTCTTAAAGAACACAAAAGCCTTCTGGAGGAAGAAATATTAGGAGCAGTGGGGGGCAGGAAAGAAGCTGGAACCTACTCAGGGGGGTGGCGTTGTGGAATTTAAGATCACAAAACAAGAAGTGAATATAACTTAAAGTGATAAGGAATAATATAGGTCTCCGGAGTGTAGAAGTTAAGACGTAAATATGTTTGCCTTTTATTGAATTTTATTAGAAAGAGAATTTGCGACAGGACTTATACCAAAGAAAGATAAAATATGTTATGTTTTATATTTTGGAAAATATATTTTTTTAATACTTTGTATAAGGAAAATCTCAAATTCGCTTTGCTGTTAAAGAATTTATGTAACCCATTTACCCTATCTCTTAACAAAAAATTATAAAACCAATAAAACATTTTTAATAATAAAAAATTTTTTTGAAAAGAATCCTGAGAAGAAACAAGATTAACCTTCTCAATTCCAAGTTCTTTTACTCCTTTGTCAACAATGTTTCGGACATCATCTTCCACATTATGCAGATTCAGTGCCAGTAGATTAGCTAAAGTTGTATCTTCAGTTATGGAAAACTGAACCTGAAAAAGCAACAAAATACTGTACATTCCAGTATAAACAAAGAAAGAAATAATTAGTTATTTCTAATTAGTAATGCAATTTTTATCCTGTTGAAGCAAAAGAGATCAAAAGTCTAAAATAAATGTATTACCAATGAATAATATTTGTAGCTCAAGGTTGAAATGAGGTCCTTGGTGCCCTGAAAGCTTGGTTGTTTTCTTTGTTGTTTTCATTACCCAAACTAGGTAACATTATCAGTGCATTGATGAGTATTGAAGTTGTTATGTAGTTTGGATTAAACTATTAAGTTTGAGATTAATAGTTGATATATTGCATTTTATTTGAGGTATGAATTTTACAACCTTGAATAACAGCTGTGATACTAAAATGGTGTTATGTCCCAATACCTTTTTCCTATGCATATGTTAAAAACTCAATAAAAAGTATATTTAAAAAAAGAAAAGAAAGAAGGCTCAACATTTTTAACATAAATTATAACATTAAAGGACCTTTTTCTAAAAAAAAATAATTTCAAGAAATAAAAATTGATTTTTTTAATTTAGTTGTATGAAAGGTGTGATCAAAGATCTAGGAATCTTTACAATGAAATTAGAAAAATACTTACACCTATGGTCTCCATGAGCTGATACCAGTGTCGATCTCGAATTGCTGGATTCTGCAACTCTATTACAATTCTCAGTGATGTCAAAAGGTTTTTAATAGTTAATTCTAGGCTTGTATATATATTCCAGGAACGAACCTCTTTATCCAATGACCATATCTCCTAAGAGAAAGCATCATAAAATATTTTGTGTCATTTAGCACCTGTTAATCCAATTATATTGTAGTCTCAATGATAATTGGAGTAAAATTCCCATCAATTTTCGGACTAAAATTTCCATCACTAAATGAAGTGGTTGAAAAGTGTGGCCTGCCACTGTGATGGAATTTCTGGCAATTTCCAGTTACTATATTTAAATGAATCAGCATAGATTGTTAAGTGAGGACTGGATATGAGCAATGACTTTGCTCGGGGTGACAACACCAATACTGGTCACATATGACCACAAGATACAGCAACAATCAAAAATCCAGACCAGTTGTCCAGCACCCAGATTAGCATCATATGACCATAGGGGCACTGCAACAGCCAGAACATGGGCAACTGGTTATACATATCACAGTTGCCTTGTAAGTGCAAATGATTGCTGAATGAGTGAATGATAATGACCTGTAAGAAAATGCTGTAAATGTTTGGTATTATAATACATGCATTTAAAAAGTATTAACCAAGCTTCCCCATTTTTCAAAATAAAATCTTGCAGATGCTTATGAAGACTGTCCAAGGTTTTGCACAGATTTGGTAATTTTGTATGAAGATTTGGCAAAAATGAAGAAAAATCCAAAATTTGTTTGTAAGAGAAACAGAAGTTAATTATATATGAGAACAATAGGTAAAGCAATAGAATAAACAGAGGAAGAGTAATAATAATTGTAGTACTTGCCTTTGCAAATCTTCTGAGTTCAATCTCCATCTGTTCCATTCTAACCTCTCTCCAATGACTTTTGGTCCAGTCATCAATGCTGCTCTGAAACAAGAGAAACATTGAAATGTCAGTGACATTTGTCAAAGATTAAAATACTTTCATAGCCATGTAGTTGGCTATGTTGCAGGATCTTGAACATTAGCAATGTTAAATTGTCTTATTTGCTTCCATGATAGCAAATTGCTAGTATAGTTTCCTTGATCTCTTTGCAGCTGCAGCCCCCCTCCAAACCTAATATCAATATTGAGTATTCTGCAATCAACATGCAAAGTCATGAGCAAACTTAATATTCAATTACCCTTGTAAGAATCAAAAAGGATATATTGATAAGTGAGTTAAAAAAGAAAAAAGGAATAAACTGACATTTTTAAAAATGGGGTACTTCACTGATTTGTCTTTGGAAAACTGATTTTAAACTTGTTTGTCCATGAAGTTAGGAATGAGTTTTGAGATGGATTAATGCCAAATTATTTGAAATGATAAAAAGGAAAAGGAAGGAGAAAAAAGAGAAAGAGGAGAAGAGTGGTGGTAGTAGTTGTGGTTTATTGGCCAGGTCTAAACTGGATTTGTAGGTATCTTCTATAATTAAGTGTAAATGCATACTGAATTGTTAGTCATTCCTTTTTGTAAATACCTGATCCAAAAATCTATTACATAGTTACATTTTGAAAAAAATATAATTACACATTAGACAATATTATAAAATTAGGGGAAGAAATGCAAAAATGGCAATTGAATAATGGGTGGGGGGCCTGGAATTTTCCTAACATTTCAGAATTTGAGACTTTTGAAGACTAATAAAGGAAAATCTGATGTATTTTGATGAAAATATATGTATTTTGATGACAAAATATGATGAAAATATGAAGTATTATACAGGGTAATATTCAAAAGTTTGCATGTTTTCTGGTCCAGGTTTTCCAGTTTAGCCAAAGTCCAGTTGATGATTCCAGCTGAGTGGCGCATCACTGGAACTGTCCAAATCGCTTTAATTATTTTCCAGCATTTAGCTTTGATTTTAATATTTTGCAGACCCTCCTGATGTATTATTTTTGCATTGACTCTTTGATATTTCCATTCAAGATGTTATCTGCTTCCAATATGCTGAAGTATTTTTAACCATCATCCTTTCCTGATGCTTTTACTATGTTTTCTTTTCCCAGTTCTATTCCTTCTATTTTTTTTTTCCATTTTTTCTTGCTGCATGGATAATATAGCACAGTGATGGCTAACCTTTTTGCCATCACGTGCCAAAAGTGGGGGTTTCCCGGGGGGGTGTTGTGTGTCCACGTGCCCACACCCATATTTCAATTTGTTCCATCCTCCCTAGAAAGGCTCTGGATACTTGGGAGAGTGAAAAACAGGCATTCTCAATACCACCAGGCTCCCCAGAGGC
>JANHFP010003858.1:45796-62327 GCA_032468135.1 Calamaria suluensis | reverse complement strand
TAATTTAATTTGTATTTTAATTGATCAGTGTATATATTGTATTTTAAATTTTATTGGCTGTACACCGCCCCGAGTCCGTGGGGAGAGGGGCGGTATATAAGTTTAAATAATAAATAAATAAATAAATGACAGATGAAATAATGACTTTGTAGACGACCCTCATTCTGTCAAGGATCTAAGTGCCAGAACCCACTGTAACAACATTGCCAAAAAGGCATTAAGAGTTGTTAACCCAAACATGCATAGCTTCTTCTCTTGTAATATTGTACTACAAACTAGACTAAAGGATACAAAACATTTGCTAGACCAATTCTCGACTACAGCTCATCTGTCTGGAACCTGCACTTCATATCAGACATTAATATAATTGAGAGAGTCCAGAGATATTTCACAAAAAGAGTCCTCCACTCCTCTGCTCACAATAGAATACCTTATGCTACTAGACTTAAAATTTTGGGTTTAGACCAGGGGTCACCAATCTTTTGAAGCTCAGGGACCTCAGGGATCTCATAATTTTAATTCCCACGGACCACTAATATGATTTTTTAAAAAGATAATTAGTATTTAGTGCTATATAAAAAATGCAAATATTTGTGGGGGGACCACCAAAATTTTCTCAAGACCACCAGTTGGTGACCACTGGTTTAGACAACTTAGAACTATGCTGCCTTTAGTCTGACCTAAGTGTACTACATAAAATTATCTGCTACGTCCTACCTGTCAATGACTATTTCAACCAAAACAATACATGAGCACACAATAGAAACAAACTTAAGGTAAAACATTTCAAACACGATTGCAGAAAATATGACTTCAGCAACAGAGTGGCCAATGCCTGGAATGCACTACCTGACTGTGCTTTCTTCCCCAAACCTCCAAAATGTTAACCTTAGACCAGGGGTCATCAAACTGCGGCTCTGGAGCTGCATGTGGCTCTTTCAACCCTCTGTTGTGGCTCCCTGTCACTCAAAATCTGTGTCACAACTGCCAATGTGCGACACCCACCACCACATGATTTATTGAGTTTTTTAACCCCTGGTAGACCAACTATGGATAAATCCAAGAAAAGAAAACTTTCAGAAGAAAACATAACATTTGATTCAATTACATATGCTAGTTTTATGGCCGCTCAAGAAATAGTCCAGCATGGAAAGGGTTTTTGTGGCTCCCGGTGTTTTATTTTCTCTGGAAAATGGGTCCAAATGGCTCTTTGAGTGTTTAAGATTGCCGACCCTTGCCTTAGACTGTCTACTGTTGACCTCACCTGATTCCTAAGAGGTGTGCATAAGCGTACCAATGTGCCTACCGCCCCTGTCCAAATGTACCTTTTTATTCATATCTATTTCATGTATTCATAATCATGTTTATACTTTTATCTGTTATCTTATATATACTTGACAAATATATAAAAAATAAAATTAAATAAATAAATAAACTGAAAACTGATGGCATAAATTAGTATGCTATAGCACCAGATAAATGGAGCTATGAGGGAGGGAAATAAAGAAGCAGGCTCATATTTCTAAAGGTCACTACTTCTAAATTCATTCATTATACATTATTTTTATTCACATTAGCAGTGAGATATATATGCATAATCCTGGTGGAAGATGGTAAAGACAAGTTAAAAGGAAATTACATTTGCTTGCTGTACCACTGTACAAAAAATTTATATATCCTTTTTACCTTACCCCAATTGTAAAAATGTTAAAGATCAATAAAACTTTTATATACAAAAAACAGTGAGATATTGAAATGATTACTCACCACCATATGTCTTGGGAACAACATCTGGTATTTCCTTTTCTATCATAAATGTGAAATGGAAGACATTGGTTGTATGATGTACTCTGGTGTCTGGATCATAAACTTCACTATGCACCCGAACCTGGATGTTATTTTTTTCAGTATAACAAACCTTTAAAAATTAGGATCAAATGGGTATTGGGTATATAATTTCAAAAATGAATAAAGTATACATGACATTTTATTAAAGGTAGTCCTCATCTACAACAATGTGTTCAGCAATAATTCAAAGTTACAAGGATTGGTTACAACTGGTCATTGAAGTTCCAGCCATCTTTGAAGACATTTCATTTCTCATCCAAGGAGCTCCTTCAGCTTTGAGTGGATGATGGGGAATGAGAACAATCAACCAATGAAACAGCTTGCCTTCAGAAGTTGTGGGAGCTTCATCACTGGAAGCTTTCAAGAAGAAACTGGACTGCCATTTGTCAGAAATGTTGTAGGATATGGACAAGAAGACATACAAGATCCCTTCCAACTCTGTTAATCTGAATGGAAGGATTTGTACTCATTGCATACAGCTGGTCATTTGCATTCTTTTATTTAGGGAGTGGTTAAGGCCTCGAGGTTTATATGAACTTTCTTGGAACTGTTGAAAGAACTGTGTTGTACACTGGAGATAGATGATGAGAGAGGGCTGTTCAATTTTGACACAGATGGCCCCTTTGATCCCTCTTTTCTCTCTGTCCAAAACGTGGATTTTGCTGTCTTCAAAATAGTAGCCTTTGTTTTTTAAATGCAGATGGACTGCTAAATCTAATCTTAATGGGTTTGTTCTCCTATGTTGTGCCACGTGTTTATGAAGTGGTTGTCTTGTTTCCCCAATGTACAGATCTGCACATGGCTCACTGCATTATACTGCCTATAATCCTGTTGCTCAGTTTGTATCTGGGTGTTTTATCCTTGGGATATACAATCTTCTGCTTTAGTTTATTCTTGGGTTTGAAGTGTGTGTGTATGTTGTGTTGTGAATGTTTCTAATATGCCTGCAACATATGGAATGATGTTGCTTTGTTTATTGTTCTCTTCATTATCTGTTATAGAGGAGCTCCTGTAGGGTCTTTTGATGATGGCCTACTTGGGATAGCCACATGTTCTAATCCAGGGGTCAGCAAAGTGCAGCTCTGGAGCGGAATGTGGCTCTCTTACCCCTCTGCTGTGGCTCCCTGACACTGAAAATATGTGTCACAACCGCCAATGTGTGACACCCACCAGCACACAATTTATTGAGCTTTTCAACCCCTGGTAGGCTAACTATGGATGAATCGAAGGAAAGAAAAGTTTCAGAAGAAAACGTAACATTTGATTCAACTACAGATGCTAGTTTTGTGGCCGCTCAGGAAATAGTTCGGCATGGGAAGTTTTTTTGTGGCTCCTGGTGTTTTATTTTCAGTGGGAAAGGGTCCAAATGGCTCTTTGAGTGTTTAAGATTGCCGACCCTTGTTCTAATCTAAGGGCTTCCTTAAATGTGTTTTAATTCTTTTAGCAAAATGTCTTTAAAGAAAAACCAGAAAGCCCAGTTGCCTCTTGAAAAAGCACCTTTGGGACAACCATGACCTGGATGACTGAGAATCTCCATAGAAACCATCTGGAATGTTCCCTATTGGCTTCTCCAGAAAGTCAATGGAGAAGATATCAGGGAAGGTTGCAAATCAGTGGGGAATTCTTCCCCACCCTTGTACTCTCTGTCAGCACCTCTTTGCTTGCATTGTGCCAGCCATTTGCACACTCCTGTACCCTCATACACCCTCTCTCATAATTCTGCACACACCCTTGCTCCCTCCCCAACCCCCCCAGTCATTTACCTGCTAGCCAGCTTGGGATTTGCTATTTCCTGCTGGCTTCCCCTTTGACTTTGGTTATCGTAAGCCAGCAGGAAGTTGCCTTACCTAACAATCATGTGCAGATTAGTTAATGGTAGCAACCAAGATTGCAGAGATTGCTAGTCACACTTTACAACCACATCATTTAGTGACAGAAATTTCAGTCCCAATTTCCATTTTAAGTCAAGGACTTCCTATATTTAAAGTAGATCAGTATTTATCCAACTTCTTAATGTTCAAAGGTGTAAGCCAAACACTTTAAATTAGTTTGATCTATTAATATGTTTAGTCTATTACCTGGGAAGAAAGTAATAGTAAGGATCCAATTTCAACTGGTTTTTGAAACATAATATCATCTACAGCTACCACATAAGGTCTGGAGTTTCTGGTGTATGAAAAAAATACTGTAATTATGCATATTTACACATACATATACTTTTAAAAGATGGATATGGATTATTTTATATTTTAAATTATATACCATGTTAGAAGTGTATTATTGTCCTGAAATTTGTGAATAAATGATATAAAATCTTAGTTTATAAAACAGAAATATAACTATGCATATTTTCTGAACTCATGCATATTTTCTGAACTATGCATATTTTCTGAACTCATTGGACTACAGATTCTCAGGTGTACATGACAATCCAGTAAAAAATCTTAAGGAATCCTCTTGATTACTGCTCAGATTCATAACTGCTTATTGTAGTATAGTATACACTCTAGCAAGTATAAAGACTTTATTATTTCACTAAGCTAAAATCAGCTTAAGCATCCAAGGAGCTGATTTTACAGCTCATAAGCTATTACTAGAAGATAACTAGAAGTAAAAATAACAACTAACCCTCATATATGTCATTTAAGAACAAGGTGAACTATTATGTGGAATTCCACAGCCATTGAAATATTTTCAAATTAAAAAATATTTGATTTATACTGCAATTTGAAGGTTCACCCACCAGACCTTTTTATCCAGCCACAAAATCAGAAGACCCTCCAGAATAAGCCAGCGGAATCGGATGTTATGATCTAGCAAGTATTTAGTAAGAAATTGATTTTTTTTCTATTTTCTCTAATTCGTTTTGGAATTTGTTTTAATATAATTATTTCATTTCCTTTGAAACTGATTGTTGTATCTCTTGATTTTTTCAATATTTCTTCTTTCAAAGATTTTCTTGTAAATTTTACATGTATTTCCCCCAGTAATCAATATTTTTTTTGCATAATTTGTATAAATTCTGTAGGATTCTTCAATGTTGTTGTACAAATTTTGTTTATCGATCCCCAGACCTGCGAAAATTTCTGCCACCAAACCAATAAGTTTTTGTTCTCTGGTTTCTTCTATGTTTTGGATTCTTAAGTATGTTTCCGATCTCTCCAACTCCAGTTGCATCACCGCCCCCTCAAGTTCTCATGTTGCAGATGCCAATTGTCTTTCCAGGGTACTTACTCTTCTGTCTGTTATTGTTGTTTTCTCTTCAAATTCTCTTCAAATTTTTTCTTTGTTCTGGGTTATATCTACTTTATGTTCTTTCACTGTTCCATCCAGTGTTTTAATGTCCTCTCTCATCTCTCCTAATTCCAATTTTAGTTGTTCTTTTAGGGTTTCATAATTTTTATCTATTATCTCCTGGACCAACCCTTTTATATTCATGATAGCCCCCTGGGTCACCTCTTGCATCAATTCCAGTGACGTCTGGATACTTTGTAACATAGCTGGAGTCTTCTGTAATGTTCCATTAGGGGTTCCTTCTGCAGCTTTGTTAGTTGTCTTCAGTTTATCTGAATATGAAGTCATCTCTTTTTTCTCTTTGTTTCTTGTTTGGTGATCTTAAAGATTTCTTTTTCTCAAGGTACCAAATGCAATTAGTAATTATTAATCAGTTATTAAACAATTAATCAGTTAGGAATACTCAATAATCAATCAATCCATTAATTAAGTAATTAATCAAATAATTAAATCTATTAATCAAACTCTTATTTGATGTATATTGTGAAATTAATCAATTAATAAATCTTCTGTATAAACCCTTCAATTTGTTATAATAAATAATATTAATAAATTATTCCCTTATCTTACTATTGTTACTTATGGTCTAGTTCTTCCTATATAAATATTCTTCTTAATTCTATATAATATATTCTGTTCTTATTTCAAACTGGTTTTCAATAATCAAAAGGTTTGCTCCAGGTCACTAAAGTGTTAATGTACTTTCACAGGCAGTCCGTTCTTTAACTTCCTTCTTCATTTCTTCTTCTCTCTTCATCACTTCCTTCTTTTCTCTCTTTCTACGCCAAACTCAGTTCTCTTCCTTTCAAACTATTAGACACCAAGTAGCACAAAGCAGCTCTATTTCGTTGTTGTTTTTTCACCAGGATCAGAGCAATCAGAGGGCAATCCACTTCACTCTTTTCACTTTGAAACTTGATCGTTCACCCTCTTCAGATCTCAATCCACACTCCGTCCTTTGTCGCTCCTGCTGTCGTTCCTGCTGTCAATCGCTCATGAAACACCACACACAATATGGCTCCTCCTCCGCCGCTTATCCGCTCTCCCACAAATCGATCGAAGAAAAGTCCTCTCCACCTCCTTCCACACCACCTCTCCATTCCAAAATCAATCGTCTTTAGATATTTTTCTTGTGGTCCGATGTTCGATTGTGTCTTTTACTTTGATCCCTCTAAGTCCTTCAACCTCCACGCACCTTCTGTCACAGTACCACTCCCCTTTCTAGTCGTGTTGCCTTATCAGATCTTTCAGTTTGTCTCAGTGCTGCCAGTGTCTTCCCACTCACTTACAGCTCACTTTAGACTTCACTGCGATCGCTGATATCATTATTATCACTTTTTATTTAAACATGTTCCTTGCCTTCCTTCGTCTTAGGCTCTCCCTTCTTTTTTGCGCTGCCTGCCACTTCGTGCCAAGCCACTCTTCCAAAGTTCAAGATTTCAAAGTTTTGTTACCAGCATGCCAATAGTAATGTCAATGTCAATTTCAAATTAAGGAGGTTTAGATCTCCGCTCCTCACTGGTATTCAGTTATATTCCTTGCTCTGGCTCACATCGCCATTAAAAGAGGAGGTGTATGAGGCTTCTTAGCGGAACCAGCGCTGTCTTTCATGGAAGATCCTAGGGGATCCCCAGGGCAAATCAGGGATTTGCGCTACTCCCTCGATTCTCTGGGAGTTCCCCTTTCGGTCTCTACCACACACACAAATAGAGATCACCACAATCGGGCACTCTCACCATTTTGTAAAGCAATAAATATTTTCTTCTTCCGCAGGACCATTGGTGGGGAAAATTTAGACGTACAGCATTACAGTGATGTTTATGTGTTTATTGTTCTGGGAGGGGAAATTGTAAGTTATTTAGCATATTTGGTGTATTTAGAATATTAAAAAGATATAATAAATAAATGTGTGTAGCCATGAATTTCTTTGTATGCTTGCATTTTGGGCTACTTTAAAATAAACTTGACTTTTGCCTGGAAAGGATTGAAATGTAGTTTCTCTGGAAAATTTCTTATACTCAATACCATGTAAATCTGAATTACATTGGATTTGGGGCATTTCTATTACATTCTGATTTGGTTTTGAATTAATAAAAGTAATAGTGTTTGTGTATATCATGAAATATTTCTATTTTTAAATAACCTTTCCACTGTTTCATAACACATCTGGCCCACTCTATTCTGGCTTCTGCATTATTTTGCATTTTTGTTCCTTTTTATCTTTATTTATACTTTTATTTAAATATATAGGAACATCATCATTAGTGATGTACCACTTGAAAACAACAACAAAAAAGGAAAAGGATCAATACAGCACACACCTAAACACTTTCATACAGAATAGAATGAGAAAATTGTTCTCATTGGCAAATTAGAGATGTTTCTCAGAAAACATTAAAGAAGTGATAAACGAGCTCTGCATTTCAAATTGCAACATTGGTTTCCTGTTCCATCTGCAAATAATATTTCCTCTCACATGCAAACACTTCTCACCCTTCTCAAAAGTGTTGCAATGATAATAATTACTTCTTTATTGTGAGTTTGCTCTTTATTTCATTCTATCAAAACTTTTCAGACCCACAGTAACTTAAAAAGTCAAACCACACAGAATGATAATTATAACCTCCAATGTAATTAATATTAAAATAAAAATGTTTTTTTTTTAGAACATATCTCAAACAGATATATCTAGAAAGATTTTCTTTAAAAGAGTCTCATTTGTCATTCATCTGATCTTTTGTACTATCCCACTTTTTAAGCTTAAAATGAAATCTGAATATTTCCATACAGTTTACTAACTTCAATGTGTTTTAAGATTGCAGCTGGACTATATCATCATTTAATCTCAATGAAATATTGATAAAAGTACCATCAAATTATTGCTTTTTTAATGTTTTTTTATCATAGACTATTTTTATTTATCCTAAATCAAGTCTGATTATAGGAATGAAAACCTACTTCAAATTCCTATTATATTTTAAAATCTTTGCCGTCTAATGCACTCAGGCTAACAATTAAAGTTAATTGGGTACAAAACTCAATTTCTTTGTATTTAGTTTTTGCTGTCTATTTCTTCATACTGCGTTTTATAATGCATGCAAAGGCCAATCTCAATATCAGTATTTCGGATTTACATACAATTTCCAAAGATGGCAATTAAGCAAATGCTTTGAATCATGACATCATCATACAAATACCAGACTTCCCCATGAAAAAAGACATGTATTGCTGAGTTAAGGTATGCAGAAAACAGACAAGTAGTATTGGAAGACTTAAACTACTAAAATTTGGAGAAAAACTCCGCATCAGGTCAGAGATCAAAGAGGTTTCTGATGTGCCCAGCTGACAACTTTATCATCCAAAAGGTAGAGGAGGGAATTTGAGAGTCAGCTACGCTGGACTTAATTCTTACTAGTAGTGAATGGTGGAAGGAGTGGAAGCTACAGGAACTCTGAGAGAGTGACCATATTGAAATAGAATTCACCATAATGCAGCCACAGGTAACTGAACAAAGTCAGACTAATGTTTAGAGTGTAAAATAATTGACTTTAACAAACTAAGAGACTAGAAAGGATTCCTTGCATAGAAATCCTAGAAGAAAACACAGTCCAAAATGCTTAGGAAATTGTGAGAAATGAGATAATAAATGTCCAATCAAAAAATGCAAGTAGTCCGTGACATACAACAACTGAGCCCAAAATTTATGTTGCTAAGCAAGACAGTGGTTAACTCAATTTGCCCCATTTTAAAATATTCCTGCCATAGTTGTTCAGTGATTCGCTGAAGTTGTTAAGTTAGTAACATGCTGCAGGCTTCAAAGTACCATCCCCAGCAAAATAAAACTCTGAGGCTTGAGTTTCCTCAAAGTTATATTTTATAAGCGATGTCATATTGGCACATCTGGTAAAACCCAAATCTGAAAATTTCCTGATTTTCCCCACCCAAAGGAAAACCAAAGGAAAGTTCAACAAATATAACCATTCTCATTTCATGAAGTTACTGTAACCCTGCAAATGTTGCATCAGAATCAGGGTGTGACCCGTCCTCACTGGACTATCCATACTTCACAGCCTTTATTTAGCATTTTGCTTATTTCTTCAGCAATTGATTCGCTCGACATTTGTGCTGAATCTTAGCTGTAAGGATATAGGAGGTTGTTATGGAACATATTAACTACAATAGGAAGGGAAAAGAGGATGGAACTAAATATTTCCTATTTTCCCATTATCATTTAAGCAGTGAGAATGCTTAACAGTCTTGAGCAAGAATTAAGGAGAAGGTTATCAAACATAGCTGCTACAATTCTTTCCAGGTTCTTTACCAAAAGTGCGTGGTATACTGTATACATACCCATGTTTTCCTGAAAATAAAGCCAGGTCTTATATTAATTTTTGCTCCAAAAATTAGGGCTTATTTTCAGGGAAATGCATCAATTTGGCTGATAACTGGGGCTCATTTTCTGGGCAGAGTGTCAACTTGTAAAGTTTTCAAGTTGCCATGAGCAGGAGGGAGGAACTGATGAAGTATTTTCACTAACAGTAACTATATTCCACAAATGCCTTTCGACCGCAGTCTGTAGGAGAGCTTTAGGTTTCACAGCCAGCCAACATGGAGAATGTGATTTATGACATGGCCAGAGAGGAGGGGAGAGATAGGGTCATGGGGGACTGTAAATCTACATGAGATTAGTTCTAATTGCATCGGAATATTGCTGGAATGGTGCTCCTAATAAATGACTGTATTTCTTTTGAAGTTTGCCTCATGGCTCATTAGGGCATCTTTTGGAAAGTTCACATGGGGCTTATATTACAAGCATCCTGAAAAATAATAATAGGACTTATTTTCTGGTTGTGTCTTATTTTGGAGAAAACAGAAAATATACTTGATTCAGAAGTGATAAATCAGTTTCCCAAATAAATAAGTCACTGCAATTTTATGAATAATAACTATATGTAATGATTTCTGGCATGTTGATTAATTTTTAAAATATAAAAATAATTAATGTTTTACAGCCAATTTTTGACCTGAGATATCCTGTATATGTATGTGTGTAAGGGAGAGGGAGAACATGTGCATACATTCATATACATGCAACTTATTAAAATTGTGTCCTAGTGATACAATAGACCTAGTATGCTTCTGAACTGTTGGATGGGAATTTGAAGTGCCCTTTGATAGTAGTTCCTATCTCCATAGGCAGTTGGATTGTTTGGAGCACTAGTACCGCCTGCCACAGAGCCTTTATATACTGCTCATATACTGCTTCACAGTGCTTTGCAGCAGTAGTCCCCATGATCCACTACTGGAATTGGGGCATGCAAGTGGCTGGCTGGAGCACATGTGTATGCAAACACAGCTAGAGTTTCATGAGCAGCAGGCCAGTAGGCATTCATGCACATGTGCTCCGGCCACCGCTCGTACAAGTCAATCTACACATATGCATGCTGGCCTGCCATTTGCACAATGGCTGCATGTGCATATGGCCAGTTCCCCTCTCCCAAACCAGACCACCAAATCACAATGGTTGGGGACCGCTGCTTTACAGCACTCTCTAAGCAGTTTACAGAGTCAGCATATTGACCCCAACAATCTGGGTCCTCATTTTACTGACTCAGAAGGATGGAAGTTTGAGTCAACCTTGAGCCCTTGCAGTGTGAGCAGAGTTAGCCTGCAATACTGCATGTTAACTACTGCATCACTGCAACTCTTCTATGTATCTATCGTCTTATAGATCTAACTAGCTAGCTAGCTATCATCTATTATCTATCTAATTTTATTAAGAATTTTCACTGTAAGAATATAAAAGGTAAAAGAAATATGTAAAGAAGTGACTTCCAACCTTCAACACAAATAAGTATAAACAAATTTAGGACTTTACTTCCAGTTGTGGCCGGTGCTGGATGCGACAGGGGTGAGCTCCTGCCCTGGCATCCTATCTCACCTTCCTGGTGGGCCCTTCAGGGCCCAGGGTGCCCTAAGGGACACCTGCCGCAGGGGGCAGCTTGCTGGGGGCCCCTGGGTCAAGCCAGGAGCCATTGCCGGCTTTGCCCGAGGTGCCAGAGGGAGATCGGTGAGCGGCAGCCTGTTCACCGATTGCACCAACCAGCTAGCTCACCGGAAGGAACTTTAAAATTGAGAGCGGTGCAGAACAGAGGCAATGAACTAACAATGTGCAAGAAGACCTGGGAGGTAAATGGGGAGATCGGAATGATTGCCACCTTCGGATTGCTGATTTTTGAGAAGGAGGGGGTGGAGGGGTTCCCTCCCCCCCTGGAATTTAACTTAAACATATAAGTATTCCTCCTCCCTTGGATGTAAGAGGGAGGAGGTGATTTAAGAAGGTGTCCTGCATTGGATTGTACCTGTGTGGAAGCTGGATCTCGCTTGGGGATGGCTGTACCCCCCACCTCCCTAGGACAGAACAATGGCCGCTCTTCTTCCTTTCTAATTATTTTGGATTGCATCACTCCCTGACTCGACTTCCTGGTGGTGGAAGCTACGGCCTACTCTAGGATTTGTACTCTTTGTCCTCGGTGGTGCTCCCTCTGGTGGAATCTCAAAGAACTTCACTCATAATAAAATTGCTGCCTTTGGATGCCTGAACCACCTTGGAAAAATTCCCCTTCTCTGAAGATTATCATAAAATGATTTGAAAGGATATTGGCAAGGAGTTCAAAATGCCACATGGCCAGAAAACACCAGATGTTGGATCAATGGATACAATTGCAGAAATGTTTGAAAAGTTACAGTTGGGACAGTCTGAAATGAAACAAGGTCAGATGGACATGAAACAAAATCAAGAGACATTGAGACAGGAAATGGCTGATTTAAAAAAGGACATTAAAAAAGACCTTGCAGTGTTTAAAATGATTTGACAAAGTACAACAATTAGCAGATGAAAATAAGCAGAAGGTGGGGAGTTTGGAAGGAGAGGTGCGGGGCATGCAGAGGGGAAAACAAAATTTGGAAAATGTGATTTTAAATTTCCAATCAGCTTTCTTCCTTAGGTTTCAGAATATTGAAGAAGAGGATGGATAAAATAAAAATAAAATAAAATAAAATGTGTACAATATTGGCTGAATTCATAGGGAAAGAAAGAGAATGTTTGAGTTGGGACATTGATCAGGTCTACAGGGTTAACTCATACTATGCTAAAACACACAATGTTCCCAGAGAAATTAATATTAAATTTTTGAGGATGGATACAAGGGATGAGGTATTCAGAGTCCAGAGGAGGGGAGCACTGAAACATGGGGGCAAAGAAATAACTATTCTTAAGCAGATTCTGAAAAAGATATGCGAAATAAGAAGGAATTTTTTTTTGTCTAATAAATTGTATCTTAAAGGGATCATGTTTAGATGGTTGATCCCGGAAGGTTTATTCATTTTCTGGGAAGGGAATAGATTTAAAATTAATACTACTACAGAGGCTGAGGCCTTTATGAAAGAACATGGAGCCCTACTAGAGACAGAAGATGCAGTGGTCGAGGAAGGGGAGGTTGAGGATTAACGGATGGAGAGGGTGGTGGGGCATAGTAATAGTAAGTAGTTTATTACGTCAGAGACCAGGACAAAAAACACACACAAATGCAACTATTTACAAGTGTAGTAGGGTTGCCAGATGGTACACAAACTGTAGACTCGGGCACTGGCCATGCTATCTGCACTGGTGAGCCTGTGCCAATGGGCCCACCCGTCCTCTCTCCCATCTTTTTCTTGCCACCACCGCAGCAAAAACTTTTGCCACCCCTGCGGGCAGTACACAGCATTAGGAATTCGAACCGCTGAACTGCCAACCTTCCAATCAACAAGCCAATCAACAAGCCAACCTGCCGACCTTCCGATCAACAAACTCAGCTGTCTTACCCGCTGAGCCACCACACCCCATACTAGAAGTCAGTTTAATATTCCTTTGTTTATAAATAAAATAATCAGATAAATTTTATTCTTTTCATCTGGAGCAGAGAATTTGGAAGGTTTCAAATAGGTTACTGCAGATAACTGGGGCTGATTAGCAAAGAAATGAACATTAATCACTGTGTTTTCATCTTCTGTATGCAGAAGAAAAAGGAAAAGATCATGCAATAAAATCAGAGAGTCTCACTTTTATACCTTCACGTTAACAGTTTCATTGCCACAGCTAATATGATAAATAACTAGGAGTAAAGGGGAAATATAATAGCTTTTTAGCTTTGGTTACAAGACTCTCTTTTAAAGAAAATAAGCTCCCTGCCAGAGAGAAGTCAGTATTGTTAGCTAATAGATTGTTCTGCTAATGGACTCAATTCCTATGGGTGGTTCATATTACAATTCAAAGGCCATGCTAATTCCAGTTAGGGTTCTCATAATAATAATAAAATGTAAAATATATTTAAAATAAATAAATGATTAGAGGTTAGAATGTATTTAAACCATTTAATTACATCATTTTTTTTTCAAAAGAGTTGGAATACTCCTACGATATGTAAGAGGTTATATTTACTCTAGCTGCAAATGAAGGCATCATCAATACACTTAGCATGGATATTGATATTCCCTGGCAGGAACAGAGAAACTACCATTAAGGATGAGCAGGGAAACTAGTACTACAGCAGCTATAAAGTCCACTTATCCTAATGAATTATCTGAATAACAAAGGGGGACATAATTTTCTCAGCACAAATTGGAGTACAGAGTAAAGCTATTCTGATTTCTCTAGACTATGATTCATTTTTTTCTCCCACAATATTTACATTAGATTAAAAGTATAACCATTCTAACTAGGTCTGGGACTACTACTCCTGAGAAGGGAAGACTTAACTATTTTTCCCCAGACATTTCTCTTCCCAAGTTCAAATCTACATGGAATAGAATAGAATTCTTTACTGGCCAAGTGTGATTGGAAACACAAGGCATTTGTCATGGTGCGTATGCTCTCAGTGTACATAAAAGAAAAGATACATTCGTCAAGAATCATAAGGTACAACATTTAATGATAGTCATAGGGTACAGATAAGCAATCAAATCATATTAGGAAACAGTCAATGTAAATTGTAAGGGTATAAAGGGTATAAAGTTTGAGCTTTCTGAGTTGGTGCAGAAAGAGCATTCTTTGTTGGGCTTTTTTTATGACATTTTTTTATTTTAGGTGTCCATTTTAGATCTTGTGATATGGTAAAACCTAGAAATTTGAAGGTCTCTACTGTTGATAGTGTGTTGTCTAGTATTATAAGAGGTGGAAGTATGGAAAGGTTTCTCCTAAAGTCTACCACCATTTTTACAGTTTTGAGTGTGTTCAGTTCCAGAATGTTCCAGTTGCACCACAAGGCTAATTGTTCATTCTCCTATCTGTATGCAGATTCATCATTGTATCAATGAGACCAATGACTGTTGGCCAAAAAAATGTTAAACAAGGACAATAACTAGACCACTCATGAAGTAGTAGCTAATTGTCATGTTCAGGACAGTCAGAACCTTCTAAACTATGCATTCTGAAATAGCAAAATGGTATAATTTCCATTTCATTTTGAATCAGAGTGTATATACATTCTGTGTGCATAAAATTCACTATTTGCATGTAGCAACTTGTTTAGTTACATCTTTTAAATCAATAAAATATGCTACATTTTGTAAACTTAATCAGGACAATCTAAACATCTATAATGTTTAGTGAACTAAATCAAATGGTAAAGTAAGTACCAGCTGGGATCTGAACCCTGATCTCCCACATCAAAGATCATACTCAAACAGCTACGCTATTTAACCAGGTCTCTGGTACAAGGCCTGAGATTGATATTTAGGATTTGGTAGGGGTGAGAAGGAAAGGTGTGTGCATGTGTTTGCATATTTGTGTGTCTGAGTATAAACATACAAAACCTTATTTACATAAGCATACTTTAGAATATTTTTTTTGCTGTTTCAGGACTTATTGTTGTTGTTGTTAGTTGCGAAGTCGTGTCTGACGTATTGCTACCCCATGGACAACATTCCTCCAGGCCTTCCTGGCCTCCACCATCCTCTGGAGTCCACCCAAGTTCATGCCTACTGCGTCAGTGACTCCATCCAGCCATCTCATTCTCTGCTGTCCCCTTCTTCTTTGGCCCTCAATCTTTCCCAGCATCAGGTTCTTCTCCAGGGAGTCCTTCCTTCTCATTAGGTAGCCAAAGTATTTGAGTTTCACCTTTAGGATATGGCCTTTTAAAGAACAGTCAGGGTTGATCTCCTCTAGAACTGACCGCTTTGGATCGCTTTGCAGTCCAAGGGACTCGCAGGAGTCTTCTCCAGCACCAAGGTTCAAAGGCCTCAATTCTTTGGCTCTCAGCCTTTTTTATTGTTCCTTTCACAGCCATACATTGCAACTGGAAAAACCATAGCCCTGACTATACACACTTTTGTTGGCAGGGTGATGTCTCTGCTTTTTAGTACACTGTCTAGATTTGCCATAGCTTTCCTCCTCAGGAGCAAGTGTCTTTTTTTGCAACTTCCATATTCAACTTCCATATTCAAAGGTAGAATACCTCAATGCTAGCTGTAGATTAGCAGAACAATGGAAGGGGATCATTGTAAACAAAGATTGACAGAAGCTGAGTGGGAAGTGTTGAACAAAGTATGGACATCTTGGAATGTTTGCGATCCAATGAGACCTTTTCTTTTGTCTGAGGCTTACCTGCAACATCTGTTGCAGAAGCAGGGTACTGGCAGGTGAAAGCCATTTGGGGACATCATATTTCCCCCTCTGTAGGAAAAAAAAAGATATCAGAGTTCAATGAACTTTTCTTCCAATTTTACAACATCCACAAATTTACGAGCATCACCTTTATCCCTCCATCAACATCACTTAAACATATCACTGAGTGCAATTGGACAGGCCCACACATACTTGTCATTTTATTGACATTTCCTCTCTCGTGTACCTTACCATATTGATCCTTAGCTATAAATAAGTTAAAGGGCATTAGGCCCATAATAAGATTTGAAAGCACCTTTCCTGACACCTCAGTAAAGAAATAATTGATGAACCCTCTTTAAGTCCTAGGTGAGCAAGCTATGTTCCTCCCTCACTGCCATACCATCTCGCTCACAGCTAGTTTGCTAATGAGAATCTCAGAGAGTATTTTGTCAAATACTTTGCTAAAGTCGTCGTACGTGGACTGCATTTCCTAAAGCAAGAGAAAAAAGCTGCCCAGTTAAAACAATTAAAAAATTGCTGGTTACTAATTATTAC
Source organism: Calamaria suluensis (assembly GCA_032468135.1). Classification (NCBI taxonomy): domain Eukaryota; kingdom Metazoa; phylum Chordata; class Lepidosauria; order Squamata; family Calamariidae; genus Calamaria; species Calamaria suluensis. Next base: position 45,982 of record JANHFP010003858.1, on the reverse strand, counting down.
TGCTTATTTATCACTAGGTGTACCTGGCCACACGTTGCTGTGGCTCAGTCTGGTTAAATGGAAAAGAAAGAAAAGAGAAAGTGCAGGTTTCTAATAAGCCTAAAACTCTAAAAACCGTAACAATTATTTTTTGTTATTTTGTTTTTACCTGTCACAGGTGTGACATCTATATACTAATAGGTATAT
>JANHFP010003857.1:22993-33456 GCA_032468135.1 Calamaria suluensis | reverse complement strand
CCTCCTCTCTCGATTCTGGATCTGTCATCGAGGGGCACAAGGCCCAAATCAATAGGTAAATAAATAATTAATAAATATATAAATATATATTTAAATAAATATCAAGTTAGCCATCACTGGCCTAGGCTGTCCACCTGATTTAAGCTGTTAGCTGTTTTTATGTTTTTTTCCTAGCTTTGTACGCAGCTCAGAGTCCGTTAAAGTTGTGTGGTCAATACATTTAAATGAATAAACCTAACACTAACATCCCAGTGGATTTAGGTAAGAAAAGGATAGCTTCCATTGAGTACTATAAAGGAACACTTTCTAACAATAAAGCAGCCCAACTATTACAAGAGTGTCCTCTTTACTAGATGCTTCACAAGTAGGAGAGCTGTTTATCATTTGGGTTTCTCTGCTAAGCAAGAGTTGAACTTAATGGCCTAGCCAGTCCCTTCCAACTCTATAATTCTATATTGTTAATATGTTTTATGCAACACAGTATAAATCTTGATATTAGTCATTATTTCATAAAAGGGGAATTTGGATCCCAAAAGGTTGCTGTAGCAGAAACAGCTAATATTTCTTACAACCAGTACATGATCATTTTGTCTAGATATATAATGTAATATATATTTTATGCTATTACATTACAGGCTGGCCACCCATTTCAACAGCGTTGTGCCCAATCAGCTTATTCAAATAGCAAGCAGAAATGGGAGGCTCCTGTATTCCTCCTTTTCTTGGATTGCGTCTGGCAGATCCTTCGCCAGTTCCCTTGCTCCTTTGAGTTCAACTATCACTTTCTCATCATGCTCTTTGAACATTCTTACGCCTCTCAGTTTGGAACTTTCCTGGGTAACAATGAAAACGAAAGGTAGGTGAACGTTGTTGTTTTCTTGAGTTTCTTGGAGGCTAAGCAATATGACCGTTCATGCAAGGCAGTATTAATGTCATTACTATTAAAATTATGGGGAGATTGATTCAAAAGTTTGCATTTGGGCTACGCCATTTATCAAATTGGGATTCGTTCATCTATTCCAGAAATGGCTGTGCAGGTTTCTTGAAGTCTTCCCACTCCTCAAGCCTGTCCCCTATAGGCCTCTCTCCATGTGCAGGAAGACATGGCACATATATGGCAGTGTTAGGTTATCAGTCCCGTTAGAGGAACTGAAACACAGAGAAGGGTAAATGAGTGCAATAATTAAGTGTACAAGATACTAAGAAGAAACACACAGTGGGCAAAAGTAACAATATATATTTACTTAAACTATTTACATTAAACTAGCAACACAATGCAAGCAACTAAGGATGAATACATACTAGCAGTAACAATCCATTACAGTTTCATCAGCAGAATAATAACCACGAAGAATATAACAAGCTCCCATACAAGCTTACATATCAAACAATAATATCAAGCTCTCATGACAAGCTCTCATGATAAACTCATGGCAAACTCTCATGACAAACTCTTACATCAAGCTCCTACAAGCAAACTATCTCAAGCACACTGGCTAGCTCTCGCTCCTTAAATTCAGGTCAGTTCTAAACCCTACAATTACATTAATTACAAGTTGTGGTCAGTCTTCCTTAAAGAAATAAAACAGACATAAAGACATTAAACCAACATAGAGACCAACATGAACTCAACAGACAGAACAGACCATGGGATGAATAGGGTTTTGGAAGATGATGAGGGTCTTTTTTTTTAAGCTTTCAAAGGCTGATAGACCTTTTGCAGGTCAGCTCTTCCCTAGCTATGATCCCAAAGGAGACAATAGCAGGAATGACTATTCCAACACTATTTTTAACACAGTTGCATTTAACCATGTAATGTGAAGTTCATAATAGTTTCCAGTATTACACTGCTGGAATTTGGGTGCAAAATAAGACATAATATGTAAAGCAAGCAAAAAATGAAACAGAACCACAACCCCAAAGCATAGAAACAAAATTTTAAAAATCTAGGTCTTCCCCATTTGCTGTCAGGACAATATTTCATAGTTTTGTCCACATCAATTTCTAGGAGGAGTGTAGCCTCTGTATACTAAAACATTTTTCAACTTTCAATTAAAGAAACTCTGGATATCAGATTGTCTGAATATTTAAAGATCTGAAGATTACAATGTTGAATTGGTGATCTAACTTAACAGAGAGGGTTTCCTTACTTCCTTACTTAATGTATATGTTTCCCCTCTAATCAGCAGTGGTGTCTCTGTGTTTACTTTAATATTTTTTACAAATAATTCATGGTTGTTTCAAAGATTGCTTTGAAATCCTATAATGTGTTAATGTAATAAATAAGCAAACTTATACTGCTAAAACTTAAACTGAAAACACACTTTATATTTTCAAGGAGTACCAAGAAAACATGTATCCTAATTGCATCTATCCTTTGACTTCCTTTTTTTTCTCTAGTACGTGTCTTCTTTTTGACAATATACAGAATATCCTACACATTTTTTCCTTTTAATGTTTTAGTAGAGGAGCACGTGCTATACAGTTTCTCCAGGATTGAGTTTACCATCTAGAATCTTTTTTTTTTGTATTTTGTTTTTGTTCTCGCATAGTATTACTTGCATGTTGAAATGCATGATTTCTTTTCATTTCTGTTGCAGAAGTAGCAGAGTTTTTTTTTTTTTAAAAAAAATCAGTATTCTTCCACATAGAAAGGAACCCCCTCCTTCTCCAGGTTCTACTGCAAATATTGTGAATAGAACATGTAATTCTGCATTGGTGTTTTTTTTTTCAAATTTGGGGAAATTATGTATACTTCTAATTTTTCGCCAGGTCAAAGCTTAAATTGCCTCAGAAGACAATGTCCTTGTGGTCCTGGGTGAATCGACCAGAAGAGCTCAATCGATTTAAGAACCCTCTCTTTGAAGCCAACAGTCTAGTCATCTGGCCTTCTGTTGCACCACAAAGTCTGCAGCTGTGGGAAGGTACGTTGTCTCCAAGCAGATTTGGAGGCCTCTAATCCAGTGGTGAAATGTAAAATTTGTTGCTATTGGCTCTGTGGGCGTGGCTTGGGATGTCACGTGACTAGATGGGCATGGCCAGCTCTTTTTTTTTTTACTTTTTTAAAGCAAATAGGCAGTAAAAATGCCTATTTTTAAAAAAAGTTACGATGATCTCAGCTGTGTCATGCGATCTTCGGAACCTTTTTTAAAAAACTTTTTTAAAGCATTTTTTACTACTTATTTACCAGAACCGGTAGTAAAAAATGCTTTAAAAAAGGAAAAAAGGTTCCGACGATTGTGCAGCACAGCTGTGATCTTTGGAACCTTTTTTAAAACATTGTTTTACTACATATTCACTGGAACCGGTAGTTTAAAAAATACTTTTAAAACATTTTACCTTTTTAAAGTATTTTTTATCACTACCAGTTTGCCCGAACCAGAGTGGGTCAGTAGCATTTCACCCTTGCTCTGATCTGCATTTCTTCCTTACTGGTGGCACTAGATGGAGTCCAGGCAGATGTGGTATCAGTCATTCATACCCATACCCGTACTTCTGTCACAAGTTCTTCAGGGAAAGAGGCTAGAAACATGAATGTAACAAGTAATGCTGGCTGGCTGAAGAATGTATTTCTACTATTCTTCCACTATGATCAGAAAGTCTAAAATGCTTCCTCCTCCCCTATACATAACATCTCCTGCTCTGATCAGCATAAGAAGGTCTTGGTTTCTCCTGCCATTTGAAAAATAGATAAGATGTAAGAGATGCATCTTTTCAGGCTTTGCAGATTTAAATATCTTTCTTAAATCCATGTTGATAAGCAGTAATTAGATCGATTTAAATAGCTAAGCACTTTTCTGTGTCGAAGCCCTATTTTCTATGGGTAATATTTGAATAGCTCCTTTGTTGCCCACAGACTGCAATCAGCTGTCCTTTCACTCTCATCCTCTCTTTGTAGTCTCTACAGGTTTTTTCCCCAGATGACATTGCCATAATTTGTCAGTGTTGTTTTTTTTCAGTGGGGTTAATTTTACTTCCTTTATAATAAGCAACATAGTTGTGCCAAATTTCCACTAGACTTAAAACTGTTTTCATTTGAAGGGAAAGGGGGTGCATGTGTGCAAAGATCTCCTCACTGCTGCCACCTTTCTGTAGACCAATTTAACAAGCAAACAACAACAACAACAACAACCCTTTTCACAGTATAGGGCAGAGGTCTTCAAACTTGACAGCTTTAAGACTTGTGGACTTCAACTCCCAGAATTCTCCAGCCGGCAATTCTCCAGCCAGCTATGATAAATAAAAGATAAAGATAAATAAAGATAAATAAAATTATCTTCCCATTCCCCCACTACCGACATTTATGAAATACAACACATTTTTAAAAGTGTTCTTTTGTTCTTGTTGTGTGTCCCGTCTACCCCCCCATCCCTAGGAGTTTTTCTTCGCTGGAACAGATCCTCCAAATTTGTGGATGAATCTTATGAAGAAATGATCAACATCATAAAATATAACAAGGAACTCCAAGTGAAAGTCAACATGCTACGGCGGCAGCTAGCGGAGCTGGAGATAGACGACAGCGCACAGGATGACGGGATGCCCGAGAGCCCCTAAAATCTGGCAGAATCCAGGGCCAGATTGTGTTCCTTCCCAGTTAAGCGAGTCACTTCTACACACTAAGCACTAAAACAAATAAGACTTGCATGCGCTCAAGCTCATTTTTGGTGCAATCAGGTTGAACTTTTTTTTTTGCTTCAGAGTTCCTCACTTGGCACTATAGTCACCCACCTCCGTTTAGGATCGTGGTGCTCGTTTTTTGTTTACATGATGAAACTTGTAATTTAGCTGGTTGTTGTCCCTCCTCGTCCCCTCCGGGGAGGTGTTTCATCTCTAATAAATTGTGTGTTCGGTTACGCTGTCACTCAGGTTTTTAACCCACGACTTAACATCAATGACACTTACAATAGGGGTGCCCTTAGCTTTGTGGGGATTTCCGTTCTGGATCTGGCCAATAGTGCCACAGGTTTCCATGATTTTGTAAAGGATGATCTTTGGGATCGGTGTGGTAAAGCAAGTCTAGATTCTAATTTTCTTCCCCAAAATACACACACTATTTTTTTGTTCTTATTTGAAACACTTGCAACTTTATAGGACCGTCAGTCATAAATTAAAACAAATATTTGCCCCCCATTCCTTATTCCACCCTGCAACTTGCAGAAAGGAAAACGAGAAAGTGTCCAATGAAAAGCAATGCTTTTTACTGCATTTTCTCTACTCTCCGCCGTAGGTGGAGCAGGCAGCGCTGATCGCATCTACTTCCTCCTATCTTGCCTCAACAGGAAGTAGATTCTGCACAGCTGGTGGGCAGCTGTACATTTGGGAAAGATATCCATAAAGATACGGGCACTTCACTATTTTTAGTGAAAAATTATTTTCCTTATTTTTTATGTTTTTTGTTTGAACTACTTGTGGAAATGCTAAGTTGCCAGAATGAGAATGTATCTGCTGTAGGTACAGTACATGGTATCTACTGTACTAAATGCAAGCTTTTCTCTCGTGTTAAGCAATTCTAGTGTAATGTTTGGTTGGTTTTGCTGTATCATTGAATCACTTCTCAGTTGGCGAGACTGTATCTGGATATTTATGCAAAAACATGGATACAACCCTTCTGTATCAGTTGTGGATTTAACAAAATGCACTTTTTGGCTAAAAGTAATGGCTTGACTGATGGATAAGTAATGCATAATGCAACAGCATGAAACATTAAGTAACTTTGATCCATAGGCTGTTATCACCAAGACAGCAAAATGATTTTGCCCAACATGGAAGCTTCTGATCATTAGCTTTGCACTACTGTGTTACGTTGAAGGTAGGGGGAGAATTTAAATATCATATCCACTTCTGTATTCCGCTTGGCTTGCAGGTTAAGTCGATTTGGCCTGAGGGTTGATTTGTCCTATTCCTATGGAACTAAAGCACATTCCCACCATCATCCAAAGGAGAGTATCTGTGTTATGCATGCTCACACTTGTTAAACCCTTTGACAAATTAGTAATGTTAGGCGTATATGTCAGAATTGCATTTGTTGTAAAATGTTCTCTTAGTCAAATGCTTTTGAAGCATATAGCTAAGCTTTCATTTTTTTAACATCTGCAAGTAAGAGACCTTACTTTGTATTTTGCTCTGCTCCTCTGAATGTTCTGTAATACTCCCCTCCCCTTTCCACTTAAAAGAAATAACTGCCTGTTTTCTTCCATTTCCTTTAGATATCTGTCTCACTAGACGTGTCTGTTTCCCTGATCTTTGGAACATACAGCCCTTCTGTATCAGTTGTGGATTTATTTATTTTAATTCCCCATTTTGATCAGAAGCTTTTTCTTAGAGGCAGTCCCCCTTGAATGAACAAATTGTATTCTTTGCCAGCCTGTCAACTTAGCTGATAATATCAGATGTTCTTCCCCTCCTCAAAGTGCAACATAATATAGAGTTGATTGTTCAAACAATAGAGCATTCAGCATTTTATTGTTAATGTGAAACATAGTTCCTTCTAATGAGTTTTACTAAACATTTTGGAGTAGGAACAACTTGTGGGTTTTTTGTTTGTTTGTTTGTGGGGAGGAGGGCTTGGAATTGTGGCTAATTGTGCCTAACCTAACCTTCTACCTTCCACCCAGAATGTACAGTATTCATTTTCCTAAAGGTATGCTGCTTAGAATTAGTAGTCTGTAGCTCTTGTTACTTTGACTAAGATGTGTTTCTTTCCTAAGTATAGTGATATCTAGCTCTTCACAACAGATGGGAAGCTGCAAGCCTGTTCCAAGACTTTATCACTAATGGTTGGCCTTGCTAGATTCATGTATTTGCCACTATAAGGTTAGAACGACAAAAATGTGGTTTAAAATTCATTTGGGTAGCGCACAAAGGCAGTCATGAGTTATTAGAGTAACAGAACAGAGGGAAAACTGGGAATGGCCATTTTTCGGGTGCTATTCTTTTTCTCAGTAGGACAGTACCCAGTTGAACAAACTAGGAGATGAGGGCTAACCTCACCCACTCTTGTCTTTCTATAATTTTGTGGTTATTGGAAATGGTAACACATTATTAGGGTTCCTTGGTTCAAGAGGTAAACATGGATGTTACCTCCACTGAAGTAGCTGGGAAAAGATAAAATATCCGGAAGTATCTTCATTCTGAATTATTTTATGTTTATTTGGCAGCTTTGACATGGATTTCACTCTTATGTTTAAGCCCATAACCTTTTCAGCATAATCAACTTCTACCCTCAAATGGACTCTTAACTGGCAACAACTCTAAAGTATTGAAATAAACAGACTCCTTCCGTATCTATTTATTACAAAGTTATTTTCTTGTTAAGTTTAGCTGTGATTTTTGCATATGGTATTTATGATATAATTCATTATCTTCAAGAATTTGTTGTAAACTATTCATAATCTTAATGGCTAATTTTTGATAAGTTTTTTTGAAAGGTATGTTTGATTAAAGGGAAATGTAAATAACAATATTTACAATGCAGTATTTATTATTTGCATGAATTAGACCTTAGTAAAATTGTGTTAATTATGTCATTTCATATGATTTCATAATAGTTTTAAGATTGGTTAACATTTCACCCTTTTTCCAGGAAAAAAAATCTATTGTATTTTCATAACACTATGAATTGTGGAACTTTTTTCCTCATTAAAAATTAGGTCCTTTATAGCAGTGCAAAGATGGCCCATCTTGGTTTGGCTGCTTGATTACAACATAGCAATCAATTTAAACATCAAATTTTACTTCTGATGGTTTTTCATTCTGTAAAATGTCTAAATCTTTGTCCTTTTTTTCCTCCTAATGTCTACCCATGAGGCAGAGAATTGAGGTAAATTCTGTATACTATTAGAGGGATTCTATGTATTATACTAGTAAACTTGTGTAGAAAAGAGCAACCTGGTTTAATTTCACCAACTGAACATTTCATATGAGTAGGGTTGCCTTCCATTTTCTCTTGGGCTCTGCAAATTACTGTATTGTGTGGATAGATGCCAGCTCTTGCCAACGTTACCAATTTTCTCTGGGTACAATCTGCCTGCTGTAATTATTTGAAATTGCTGCCTCAGCATTCGTGAAGTCTTCAGTTTTAAAAAATTGAAATAAACTTGAGAAGTCACTGTTTTATTGGATGGTTAATATTTCTCTAGTGCCTGACAGTTCTATAACTTATTTTACAATAGGTGTCTTAAGGGTTGCCTGTTTTTCAGAGTAGCAAATTTGCTGAAAAAGGTGAATCCCCACCCCTCAACTAACTGCTAATGAATTGGCTGACCAGTTGGAGGGTCTGATAAAAATAAAAGAAGCTGCCCTCTGGGACTGCCTGACCCTTTTTTGTAGCATCTAAACAGGGGTTACCTCTGCCCTCACCTCATTACTTCCCTTTCCTCCTCTTCCTCTCACCTTCCCTCATTGTTTCTGCTAGAAGGAAGAAAGGGGAAGAGGGAAATGTATACATGCTTCCATGCTTTTGTGTGCGATGAAAGAATAATTGGTAGATCCTTATGGAGGAACGACTAATGTTATGACTAGAGATCATTAATTTACAAGCAGCAAATAAATAAATAAACCCCAAATATGGTCTATCCTTTGGATCGATGCATATAGATTTTTGACTACTCTTCCTTTGGCTGGGAAATGCTTTTATATTCAGAGTCATCTTCTATTCAGGTAAATACAGTACAAATTCATAAATAAGTCATTTTGCATTTGAAGACATTTTTTAATCTTAAGAGAAATCCTTCCATTCTTCAATTATGAGCAAGAATATGTTAGTTTCATAGCAATAGCCCTTAGACGTATGTATCGTTCCACAGTGCTTTACACCGCTCTCTGAGTAGTTTACAGCATATTAACCCCCCAAATTTGGGTTCTCATTTTACCAACCTTGGAAAGATAGAAGGCTGAATCAACCTTGAGCCGATCAGGATTGAACTCCTGGCTGTTCAGAGAGATAGCCTGCAATACTGCATTCTATTCACTGTGCCACTATGCCTCCTAGTTTTATGCATTCCTTTTTCAGGAATGCAACTGAAGGCAGAAATCAATCGGCCAAGGAAATTTCAGATTCCAAAACTTTATGAAGCACTCACCAAGCGTATTTCTTACTGGTTCCAATTCTATAGCCCAGCTAGGCTTCTACAACAATATTAATGCAATTAATGAGACAGTATAAAGTTGAACATCTCTTCCATTTTGTGCCCCTTCACTGTTAATGTGCTAATAATTCAGGCAAGAGTTAAGATTCTTGGATATTTTTGTCCAAAATGAATCCTTTCCAACAGTGGACACCTGAATGATTTGTGCAAGATCATTCAAATACTTGAGGACAGGGGTGTCCAAACTTGACAAAAGCTGGCTGAGGAATTCCGGGAGTTGAAGTTCACAAGTTTTAAAGTTGCCAAGTTTGAACACCCCTGCTTTAGGATATATATAAAGTAATTACTAAAACCTTGATTCTGGATAGGATAGGTGTCTTGACCTCCTGAAGCTTCCATGAATAAAGCACACAGACGCACTCGTAGTTCGCTGGTTGTTTATTGCGGTGAGTGACTTCAGCAAAAGATACAACCCAGCAAGGCAAAGCCAGCAGCAAAGTTCATATTTACAGTGGATACTATATGGGGGTTAGGATTAACTACCCACCAATCCCATAGCTTTAACCTCGTCTACTCCCTCCGCATCACAACTGGAACCTCCAATCATTCGTTGCCATCAATTAGATATAATTAGAACAAACCAAATTCACCCGACGCCATCTAATCAAGCAACCATCACCCGTGATTAGGCAAGTATCCCTCTCCGAAGTTCCCACCACCACACTCGTGCTTAATGTTGTCTCGTAGACTGGTAATTGGTAACTGTCGAGACCAGGATTCTTGACATGGCACCATATTTAACAAGAAATTTCTATTTAGCTTCCTGACATAATTTTCTTTCTGAATTCTTTTATGTTGAAATATGGCAATTTACAGGTCTCTTGCAATGTTCTAGGAGATTAAATTAGTATCCCAAATTTCAAATTTTGAGAATTTAGCTACCTATAATTACTGGAATTGGAAATTCTGGATGAATCCAATTCCTCTCCAAAAATGATAATACCTTTATGTTATATTTTAGTTTTACCGTACTTCCTTTTCTTTTCTATGGAGCCTAGGGCAAATAAGATGCATATTTGAAAGACAGATTTTATTTGTTATTTATTTCGTATATCTTGCCTTTATTTTGAACATCCCAAAGTGACGCATACTTGTCATGCACATGGCATGCATGTACAGACGCAATACAGAGGAAGATCCTATCATTAATAGTAGTTTCATATGTGAGCACAATGTCAAGTGCATTTCCTTTCTTGAATACAGCATGACACAAGAGTCCTACTGAAGATACAGCCTTCTGTATTGGACCAGAGGAATACAGTCGATATAATATACTTGGACTTCAGTAAAGCATTTGATAAAGTAGACCATAACCTA
>JANHFP010003857.1:0-14588 GCA_032468135.1 Calamaria suluensis | reverse complement strand
ACACTTCTAATATTGTCTTTTAATTATCTTTTAGGTTACAAAAGAAACCCCACAATAGTGCTGTAATTTACTATTCTTTTGAAGAGGGACATGTTCAGCTATAATATAAACGTTAAAATGGCCTAAACCCTTCTTTGAATATCAATCTATTCAGTATCATTCTCCTGCCCACTGAGACCTTCACTTAAGCAAAAAAATTAAATTAAATTACATGCTGTACTGAGCTTCCAAATTATGCCCACCCTCGCTTGGTGAGTGGAAGCTCATATGACTGCCCAACTGAAAGAGAAATGAAATCCTCATCACAGCAGTTTCTCTTTCATTCTGACCATTGTCTGTCTTCTTGCTTAGCAGCCAGAACATAACATTGTTTGCATGGTATTATTTAATTTACATAAAAATTAAAGCTTACAGTAAGCTTCAAAACTGGGAGAGTAACCATTATGCAAGCAGCTGTCACAAGAAGAGCTTGCAATCAGCAACCACTACAGGGAGGGTGTGTCTGTGCTTTGCCTTTCCTGTCTGGCTTTTCAAAGCAGAACTGAAAGAGGAAAGGAAACCCAGAATCCCAGTAATTATGACTACACTTACAGTAATAATTCTGCTACGAACTGTATTATGTACTTTCACCATTCTCACAACAGTCCCGTGAGAAGTAAAATCTCCATATCCTAGCTGAAAATTCACTTTGGAGTATGGAGCCCATCTAACCAAAGTGGCACACAAAGATACTAGAACGGGGGTGTCAAACTCACATAGTCACTGCGTCTTGACGTGATATATTGTGAGTTTTTTCCCCTTCGCTAAACCGGCCATGGGCGTGGTCAGTTTGTAACATCTGGCCCATGGGCCACGAGTTTGACAGCCCTGTACTAGAACATGTGTGCGTATGTGATAGTAGGGAGACAGAGATGAGCTGTCTTACAGCTGAGAAAAGTAAGCAGTCTTGAATAGGGCACTGCTAACTAAATTATCAATTCTGACTCCTCCATGGTACAATATTTTTGTTATATCTGGAGAGCCTATTTAAATAAGATTTGGCAATAATTTACTTTTTTTCTATAGAACGATCTGCAGATTGCTCCAAAAATGGATTTCAGTATCTTTATATGGACAACTGTTATTAGGAGAAATGATATCATCTGACTTTTTATCATTTTATTGATTAGGAAATGAAAGGTGATAAAGTTTTGGAACTATAATACCTATAAATGTAATAATTACAATTAGTTATTGCCATTTTGATTTTGAAAGAAGCCAGTACCAGTAGTCCTCGACTTATAGCAGTTTACTTAGTGACCATTTGAAGTTACTATGGCACTGAAAAAACACTTATGACCTTTGCAACATCTTCATGGTCATGTGATTTATATTCAGATGCTTGACAACTGACTCATATTTATGATAGTTGCAGGGTCCTGTGACTCCCCATTTTATGATCTTTTTACAAGCAAAATCAATGGGGAAGCCAGATTCACTTAACAACCGTGCTACTAACTTAACTACTGCAGTGATTCACTTAACAAATATGGCAAGAAAAATTGTAAAATGGGGCAAAACTCACTTAACAAATTTCTCAATGGGCTCAATTGTGGATGTAAGTTGAAAACTACCTGTATATTCATAACTGGGCTCTTTATTAGCTTTGTGCTAAAAATGGCCTTCCCTTACAGCAAACAAAACCTTTATACCTTCTATCCAAGGAGGAGGCAGCTTTTAGGAGAAACTGGATGATGTTCCAGCAACATTATTAAGTATTTTTCTTAGAATGTGAGAAAAAGCTAAGTCTGCTTTTGAGTAGGTAACTGTTTACAATACTTAACAATTCTATCTGTGTTGAAAGTTGTATTATTATTATTATGATGATGATGATGATTGTGATTGTTATTGTTATTGTTATTGTTATTATTATTGTTATTATTATTGTTATTATTAATTTTCTGTTCTAAAACCTCAAAGCTATAAAGATTTGTATCATCTCTTTTTAACATTAACTTTCCACAAATAGTTCTGTTGATACTGAAATGTACTAAGGTCTAATTGATAGGCATGTGTTTTGTTCGCCTACAGAACAGGTGTTTCTGGTTATTTTTGTAATGCTGATAATCTTGTCACATGGTGGTATGAAATTAATTCATTAGGTGCCAGTATCACAGGCTTACATAAGTCTATTGACTACAAATCTGATATTTGGTGTTCTTTGAGATTGTACAAATAGTACTTCAAATAAAAGGATCTCTTCCACTGATATCCCCTACATTAACACCTTTAATTTCTTCACATGGTGATGCTTTATCCAAGCAACTACAAAACAAGTTACCCTGCTTCTGAGTTTAAAAGATGTTTGCACTAATATCCCAAGTGGTTTGAACATATGTCTTGATTATAGCTGGTGATACCGAAAAGTATTTTCTAAAAGGAAAAATATTCCAATGTTTTATTTGCCTCTAGGAAACGTTCTATCTCACATCACTAGTGATGCTCAGTTTCTTATGGAAATTAGACCAAGTTTCATAAAGAATGAAATTTTGAAATGTTTTTGGATACAAATTTGAAACCACACTTTGAAATCACATTATCCTCATATTGTACTGTATTTGCAGTTTTTACAATAATTGTGCAGAGCTAATTTAACTATCCTGATGAAGGGAAAAAATACAAGTCAGTATTCCTTTTCCAAAAAAAAAATAAAAAAAATACCCTACCCCACACAAAACATCCCTAGCAGCCCTGTGATGTGTTTTCTTTAAATTTTCCTGCCTAGTCTGAGGTCATGTCCTTTGAAATTGAAAAAAAGGAGCATGATGTGTTCCCTTCTTGCTGATACCACATGCAGAGAACACACCCTTTTCTATGTAGTGAACAACTCCCAGCACCTCAGGAATTCTGATTGGCTTAGCAGAGAGGCTGTGCCCTATAAATATACCTCTTCTGCTCTTCAAAACCACTTGCAGAAAAGAGGTAAGCTGGTTATCTGGCAGCATCTGTTTTTCATAGGGAGTGGGAAGGTTTGCAGCCCTTTTTTTTCTACTGAATTGAAAGCATTTGTTTTTTTTCTGTCTCTAATAATGTGAAGTGAAGCTGAAAGAGTTTTGATCATTTTCCTGGAAAAAAATATTTTACTGATTTGTAAGACACCGTATCAATATTAAAGTTAGCTAAGTGCTTGATGCATTTTGGGAGATATTGTAAACTTAATGAATTCTGATGAAAATTATAATTTAATGTTTAAAGATGGTTTGGTTTGGGTTTTTTAATATAGAGGGTTTTTCCATTTTTACTATCAACTGTTAAGTCATCCTGTAAACTGCTATAGAGGTAGGAGTCTAAATTGAATGATTATAATTATGATTATTAACCTTAATATTTGAAATGTAATTTCTCAAGGGGTTTTGGTTCATTTGCAAAGGATGAAAAAATATATAAATTCATCAATAATTGGAGTTTGTAACTTCTTAACTTTTATGTTAGCTTGACAGTACAACAAATGGCTAGGATGTTGTTAACTTATTGATTCAAAAGAGAGATATGATGTGGCAGTTAGTCTCTAAAACGGTGAATAATGAAGTATTCTGTTTTTAGACTTCATTCACAGTGAAACCAAAATGAAGCTGCTAAAGTTGTAGTTTGGCTGTGACCTAAATAGCAGGATATAATTTTGGTTTGTGGTTTCTGAAAAATTATGAATTTTTGCAGCATCTCTCCATTTCAAGGAGAGGAATTCCTGAACTGGAGATTATATGAATTTAATGGTTTGGTTTTACATATAAATATATATATATATTTAATTTGAATAGATGCAACACTTTCAACTTAAGTTATGTGAATATTTGGCAGCCTTAATAAGATGGCTATAATTTATAGAAATTATTTATTGAACATACTACATTTTTATATTGAATGCTGCTCTATAGAAATAATTAACATTGATAATAATTAAAAAAATAACAAAGAATCAGAATACAATTATATATATGGCTGGGAACTGGAAGTATTATCTGCATTGAATCAGTCATGCCCAGATAATCCACTATATACTTTGGCCACCAAAGGTACTTTTGCTAAAATTCAGCAGCACAATCTATGGCTTTGATAATCAAGGGGCTCAAGGTCGTTGGATTGCTCATCTCTAAATTGCAATATCCTTTCCTAATCTGTTGTTCTTCAGTTGTACGGACAATTCTTGCCACCCCCAGCCAACTCAACAGTGGCTGTCTAATAAAAAAAATATGGGAATTATTAGTGCATCTGTTTAAATAACTTCAAATTGGGGAGGGTTAATCTAACACCAAAAGTTGGCAATATTTTGTGGCAAGACACATCTGAAGTTTGTGAAGTTGACACATAAAATGTGAAGTTGACACATAAAATAGCAAGAGTGGCATGGCTACGTACACAATGTTCCCATTTATTAGAAGAACTATCTTCTAAATATGCTCAAATATTATCCTATTGAGAACTTGGTGAATCCTAAAGACATTGCAGATAATAAATAGGTTTTTAGACACTGGTTTATATTTGGAGTATGCCAGCATCTCATTTATTTTATTACGTATTTAAAAATCAGGAGGTACAGGGCATTTTGGTAGTATCAAAGCAGATTGATGAAGAACATGTGTTGCGGCTGACAGCTGTTGTTTCTATCCCTTTTATTGGTAACTTGCCAGAACTTCAGAAATCAATCTGGTCACTTTGCAATGATGAAACAACTACTCAATGACTTTCTTCTTTTCTTTTCCAGCACCCTTGAAAAATGCCCGCCATCAGGAATTTGAGCTGTGCTGTTAAACATCTGTTGAACAAACCTGGCTGTGGCTGTCAGGTTGCTCTTGTGCCAGCTAGATGTCTTAGCATTTCACCCCGGCAGGTGCCATCAGATGCCAGCTTTCATTCAGTATGTTTTTCAGAAACTGATCATCCACGGGTGTTAATTACAGGTCAGCCAAATTTTAGATGCTACTTTGGAATTGTTTAATACAAGGTGTTTTAATTTATTTTTTTACTAATTGTATCTGATCATGTCAATTGATACTCATTTGAGTTCTGTTTAAACACAAGTTTTGTGTGGCACTTAAATAAGTTGAAGGCCAAACTTTGTTATAAAATGGTTCAACTCTTCTTAATCCAGGCTATAGCAATTCCATCAGTAAAGAATAATAGATTTGCTCCCAAAGCAATTTGAGATAACAATAGGGCTTTGGAGAAAAAGAATCGAGTTCCCATCTGCATGGAGATTATTTTCCCCAAGAGCCAGAGACCTAGAAGATAAAGGTGCTTGTTTTTTATCAAGTGGTTACTACTCTTATCACTCACAATTTACAGATAGCAAGGCTTTCATACAGGTTCAAAATAATCTTCAAGCTGCCTTTCCATAACTATTTCTGTACCCTTGACATATTCTGGGTTTGTTCTATTTACTGGAATCCTTATATCTTCTTTCCCCATTCTGATGCCCTTCAAATATTTTGAACTTCAGTTTCCATCAGCCAAGCTAATATATGATGGGCATTCTATGTATATAGAACTAAAGAACATAGTATAGACAGATGACCTTGAAAGGCACCTTATGCATAAAAAAGTAATTCAATTCAGCCTTTTTCAATAATTTACATCTGTAAAAGTGTCACAGTTTAACCAGTCAATTAAACCTTTCTGTGAACTTTTCTAGGAACATCAACATCTCCTGCGCTTAGATAGTCCTTATAAATGAGATTGGTTACTTTAAAAAATATTCTAACTATAATTGATATACATTATACTCTTGCCTTTCAGGGGGACTGGGCCAGCTTGGAGTAGGACTTGCTAAACTGCTACGGTAAGATATAACCTTCATTGCTTCTGTTAACAATGTTATCTTTTTAAAAAAAAAGGTTATATGCCTTTATATGCCTGTATATTTATATTTTCTTGCATCCATGATATGGAACTATAGATGAGACATTGCTTTTCAATATATTATCTTGACCATTTTTGGGGGGAGGGAGATATGGTGGGAAAAGAAAATAATAAACTAGGTTTAGCATAAAAAATGGTAAATAAATCTGTTCCTAGTTATGTTTATTTTGGAGAGCGATAGGGTGGTGGTTGGAAACATCAATATTATAGAGTGCAGAAAATATGGATTAAAAGTGCATCTCATATGCTAGAGTAAATTTTGCTCTGAAAGCTGTATTTGAAATGAAAATGAAACATTAATTGTGGTGTCTTCTCCAGAAAACGCTTTGGAAAGAACAACGTGATTTTGTCAGATATTAGAAAGCCCCCCAATAGTGTCTACTATAGTGGTAAGTACCTTATTAAATGGAAAGAAATATTTATTGATTATTTTCTAGGACTTTAAGTTTTTTCTAAAAGGCAATTTTCTTTTAGTTGAACCTTGGGTTTTTGGATATTAATCCTTTCAATCATCCTTGAAGTATATGACTCAAGCTTATACGTTTCTCTCCAGCTCTTCCCCCTCTTTCAGGCTGTGAATATTGCCCACAATGAAAGATATGTTTATGATAATCCAGCCATAAGAAATGAGAACAGGAAATATAATGTTATGTGCATTGTTTGATTGGCTTTGTGCAGAAGGGAAGAGTACTCTTATAGCGTGGAGTCATTAGAGCATGAAGAGACACAATTGAATCATTGTTCTTTAGTTCTTCAGAAACCTTGTAGAAATTGATGGGAGATTAGTGTGTATGTCAAAGAAATGTATTTAATTTGACCTAAGCTAATTTGCTTATTGCCACTCGTTGATTGAGTTTTAAGTATGACAGAGGATATGTAAAAGAAAATGTTGTGATAGTCCATGCAGGAAATACATATTTAAATCAGTGTTTCAATTGCTGTGTCAACCTCAATTTTGGCCAACCAACATGATTTCTGCCCAGGTCATGATGCCTCCTTTGCTATACTCCCCAAAATGAGCTTTCTGTCCCAAGGGCTATATGCTCTACAAAATGATGTGCTGTGCAACATTGTAAAATATATGTCTGAAATCCTATTTAAAGACAGTATAAGTGGTCTGTCATTGTATTACTCTCCAAGAAGCAAATAAGTTAAACTAAAAACTGTTCTTGGAAACAAGCATTTTTTTTATTAAGTAAAATCTGTGTTTCTAAACTCACTGTCATACTATCTAATCATATAGTTTTTTCAGAGGGTCTTGTTCTTAGGCTAAGTGCCTTGTTATGATTTTGGGTAAAATAGAAATTCATAGGCCTGCAAACAATGTTTGTCCTAGATGAAATCCCATTCATTCCAAATATATGAAAACTCTGCTGCAACTCAAATGTGTTCATTTTTAGTGACTTTGTACGGGTGACCCATAGTATATAGACACACACATCATACATCATATCTTGCAGTACATATCTGTACATACTACTGCATTGGAAATACAGTATTCATAAAAAACATGGAATTAGAAATTCTTGAAATTGTAATGCATTCGTCAAATTCCTTCTTTAACTGAAAATGTCATTAACTATATTTACAAGCTATGGACATATTTGGCACAGCATGGATTATTTTAAACCTCTTTTTTATACTTAGGTCCTTTCATCTACTCTGATATTTTGGATTACAAGAATCTTCGTGAGATAGTGGTGAACAACAGGATTACTTGGCTATTTCATTACAGTGCTTTGCTCAGTGCAGTTGGAGAAGCTAATGTCCCTTTGGCAAGATCTGTCAATATTACTGGTAAGTCTTAACATATTTATAGTTGTTTGTTTAGGAGTACCTACCACACTATAGAAGTCTTGGTATTTCTTTTTTTTTTCTTTTTGGTTTGGCCTTAAAAATTCTTGTTTGCTATTCCCAGGGCTGCACAACATTCTTGACATAGCTGCTGAGCATGGTTTGCGACTCTTTGTTCCTAGCACAATTGGTGCCTTTGGACCAACTTCCCCTAGGAATCCAACCCCTGATCTCTGTATCCAAAGGCCAAGGACAATCTATGGAGTTTCCAAGGTTCATGCTGAACTTATGGGAGAGGTAAGGATAAGCATTTTGTTATAAGAATGCCTTGTTCTTTCACATTAAGGTATATAAATAGGAAATGCTATAAAAGCCTGTAGCTAATTTTCCTTTCCTTTTTATTCTTATAACTGTTTTTTGAGTTTTCCTATACAATTGAATTATTAGCTGAGTACTGTGAATTAAACAAATATTGAATATTTAATGTAGCTTGTTATATTGCTTTTGCACTGATGTTCTCTCAATTGTAGCCTTTGCAGTTATGTTTCAGTTACAAGATAAATCAAATAGCAACACAAAACATTAGTAGGCTTTCTAAGCAGTATGCCTTTAGTAGCTACAATGTCAAAACCATACCTAATCTGTTGAGCAAGCTGATAAATACTGAAGAACAATTTGTTTTTCCAGGATTCTTGACCATTGGATTGTGTCCAGATTCAAATGGCTTAGAGCCAGCATGCTATATAAGAAAGTATCAAAAATGAGAATTGTTGCTTATTATATGTGGCTATTATTTACAGTGAATGTTGTCTCTAGAAACATACTATTTTATTATAACAATCATTCTCACCAGTATAGAACATAAAGCAACAAGTAACTATCTCTGTCTTGGCACGAATCACAATTAATGGTGCATCTCATTTTTCTTTCTTTTCCCCTTAATTTGTGGGCGTCTTAGTACTATCATTATAGATATGGGCTAGATTTCCGGTGTCTACGGTATCCTGGCATTATCTCAGCAGATTCCCAGCCTGGTGGAGGAACAACTGGTAAGGAAGCTGATGCAGTCCAGTCTATTTTTATATTGACTGGCGAGTAATTTAGCCAATAAAATGTAAAGGCAACACTACAGGGAAAGTGGTTCTGCTTATGTTTGTGACTGGTATTTTTCCAAACAAAAGCCATTCTCTTGCTTAGAGCTTTATAGGTTGGCAGGCAGGCAGAGAAACTAGAGGGAGGTGGAAGCAAAAAACAGAGACTGAGGAAAGGATTATTTCTTTAGCTTGCCCTGCCCTTTCTCCCTCTGTATGGCTACCTTTTATTCTTTATTTCCGAACTCCTGGAAATGAAAACTTGCTAGTAGAAATTACCAGGTTTCTCAGATTTTGGTAATGAACCTATTCTAGACCAAAGTCTAAATGGCAGCTCTTTTTTAACATACAGTTATGCTTTTTTTTTCTTTTAAATCTAAATGAATAATCCCAAAGGTGATTTTTCAAGAGGTAGCTGGAGTTCCTTGTTTTTCATTGAAGACGTTTCACTTCTCATCTAAGAAGCTTCTTCAGCTCTGACTGGATGGTGGAAAATGGAAGGATCTGAGTGAAGGGACATAGGGCACCAAAAACATCATGCAGAAAGCACAGCTTCACAACACAGTCCTCTCTGCATTTCCAAGAAGGCTCCACACTCACGGGCACAAGCCTTCTCGGAACTGCAGAAAGGACTGTGTTGTAGTCTCCCATTCCCCACCATCCAGGCATAGCTGAAGAAGCTTCTTGGATGAGAATCAAAATGCCTTCAAAGGAAAACAAGAAAGTCCAGCTGCCTCTTGAAAAAGCACCTTCGGGACATCCATGACCAGGATGACTGAGAATCTCCATAGACTTTTATCTACATGAATAATGTAAATAAATAAATGTAGTTTGGCCCCAGACTATAAATGGCACACTTGAAAAATTCACCTCTATTTTAATTAATACAATTCCTGTCAAATTTTCTGTGTGTTTCATATTAATTTGCTCTTCTAGGTACCCTTTCATTTTATCTATGTCACATATTGATAGTCTGCATTTTTATATGTAACTTGAGTTTCAACTAGTGTTATATCATCTGAACCAGGCATGCTGCCATCTTTTCTTTTTCTACCAGATTACGCAGTCCAAATTTTCCATGATGCTCTCAAGACTGGAAAATTCCAATGTAATCTTAAACCAGACACCCGCTTGCCAATGATGTATATCGATGACTGTCTTAGAGCTTCTTTGGAGATCATGGAAGCACCTGCTAAGCAGCTGAGCATGAGGACTTACAACATCAATGCCATGAGTTTTTCACCTGAGGAGCTGGTTCAAGAGGTCCAGAAGCATATTCCAGAACTTGAAACTGCCTACAATGTAGATCCTGTTAGACAAGCCATTGGTTAGTAGCTGGTTTTGGCCTTTCACCATGCTGTATGAAGCTATGTATGACAATGGGCTGGGACAATTTTGTTGTTTCAAACTGGTTGACAGATATTTAAAAAAATGAGACCCAAGTTGCAAGAATTCAGCTTTTTCCGTTTTGTTTTAAGGATTGTCCTTTTATACATTTTCAGGAATCCAAATAAGGTTTATAAACTCAATATCTGACAAAGTGTTCATTGAAACCTTGGCTGAATTTTCCACCTGATAAAGGGGATGACTTTCAAATGGGATTGTAATGACTGGGTTTTAATAGCTCTTAAATATGTACGCAGATACCTTAAAGAATATATTTTATCTCCAGTGAGAAAGAAATATGTGAAGCATAAGAAGCTGCTTTTTCTGCACTGCGTATTAGAAGAGAGTTTTGGCATCCCATCTCTTCCAACTGTTTTCTCTGTTTGAAAATTGCTGCTTTTCTAAACTTCCTAAGTGGGGAAAAGGGGAAATTCTTGGGTTGGACTTTCAAATCCCTTTGCCTTTGATTTAATATGTATGTTTTTCTTTATTTTTGCTGAAGCTGACAGTTGGCCAATGGTTTTTGATGACAGCAATGCCCGCCATGATTGGGGATGGAAACATGATTATGATCTTCCAGACCTGGTGACCACCATGTTCAACTTCCTTAGCTCTGTCCGTTCCGTTTCCAGAGTTGCTCAAGTCAGCTAAGTCTTTATATGATGCAGCCACCAGATGTCTCAGAGCACTTCATCTACTAACATTTGAAGAGCCTGCTATTTGAACATGATTATTGATTTCTCAGTTCGCTTTTCTTTTTTGCTAAAGAAATATACATGCATATACAGTATATTTGCTAAAGATACACACATACATATATACACATACATGCATATACTGAGAAAAAGTTTGTATACACTTCTGAAAGCTGTCTGTCTATAGGGACCCTCAGGAAACACTTGTTCATTAGCTGCAGTTACTCTCCTAATTCTAAATGTTTGTTTGGAATATACTCCTTCTTTGTTGTTTTGTTCTTTTATAGGGCTATACATACAGTAAGGATTTGGAAGAAGTACTTTGGAACTCACATGAATGTATCATCCTTTTGATATTCATTAAAGCTTCTTCTTTTTTTAGGATTCTACTCAAGCCTGACCAAAAATGCTTCTGTAGAAGGCTGAAAAAAATTGGGCTAGTATAATGAGTGAGCAGAAAGGTGCTGAGCTTGTTTAAGGATCGAAACATCTTTTCCTATTCAGTTTGAAGTGTGGACAGCCTTAAAAACTACAACTAAAACGTGTCATCTTGAATTTCCTGGGCTATAAAATGTGGATGACATGGGAAAGGAGAGGAGCATTAAGGAGAGACTTCACAAAAGGGGAACATATTCTCATCTTTGTTGATTTTCTAAGAGTTTGTTCCACTTTTAAGTGCAAATTCTCCTGAACTTCCTCTCCCACATTCATAGAAAACTGAACACAACTATACAGTTCCCTGGAAGGATTAAATATTGGGTCATGTGTGTGTCTCTTTGTCCACTAGACCCTCCTATAGTTTCACGGAGTGAAATTAGTATCAGGATGCTATAGTTTCTAAGAGAATAGACTTCTGCATTGTTGCAATTATCCCCCAAGTCTACAGCACTAGTAAGCAAATGACAGGAAAAACCTGATGGATACTTATATAGCTGCAAGCTGAGCAGCTGGAAAATTGCACTTTGACCATTTTGGATCTATGACCTGGATAATGTTATGGAAATTCAAACTAGATTACATTAAAAAATCAGATTAAATATGTGAATCTATTGTTGCCTATTTATAAATTATGGTACTTTGGGATACTGGTCTGTGTTTTTAGGTATTTTGGCACCACTGAAAATATAAATATAATTTAATTCTTTCCCCAACCTATAAATATGTTCAGTTGCCTATGAAAGTGATTTTTTTCCTTCCCTGTTTGCTTTTGTTTTATACCGATACCTTCAACATTCCGTAGCCCAGGCTAATTTATAAACAGATGCTGTTTGCTCAATCTTCGGTATTTTTTACTCTGTACTATATGTAAAAGTAGGACTGGTCCATAGAAACCTTGTCCTGAATTAAGCAAGAATGTATCCTCCTTTTAAAGCACAGGGGAATTAAATGTGAATCCAGATATTTCCTCTTCAGGTACTCCTTTGTTCTGAACATTCCTAAGGCTTTGGAATTTTTCTGAAATACTTGTGGAGTCCCTCAAGTTAGTGGTCATTTTTTAGCAACCCTGAATCAGTTTTCAATTGAACAGCCCTAGACCAGCAAGGTTTACTTTGACAAGATATAAATATATTTAACTTATTTATAGATTGTGAATTATATGCCCCACAGTTTCAAAAAGCTCTGAGAACCTTACAGATAATACAAAAATAGACATAATAAGGAAATAACCAAATGTAATAATTATCACCACTGACACCAAGGAAAATAGTACTGGCACTAATGTTCATGATTGCAGGAAGGGGACTGCGGCATCATCAGTCCTCAAAGACTTTCCAAAAAGAGTCTGAGTTGGCAGCTTTCCTCAACACAAAGAGTTGGCACTGTTCCAAACATCCAGTTTAAGCGTCACTCTGCGATAAGAATAGGGAATAATTTTTGTACCACTGTTGTGGGCTTTCCAAAGGGATACTTTAGACAAAATTGAGTGGAATACACAAACATTTTAGACTACTTAGTGGCCTACTGATGGGTTACATTTTTTCCACATGAAGGGTCCTGCATGGCTGTCTTTTATAGGTTCTTCAGATTTTAGATCTGTTTTTTTATCCCACTTTTATTATTTTTATGTTTCTCAAAATGGTGGACCTACTTAATACTCCTTCCTCCTCCTATTTTCCTCACAACCACCACCAATGTGAGGTGAGCTAAGCTGCTAAGCTGAGTCAGAGTCAGCTACCCAGTCAACTTTCATGCCTTATTACCCCTTGAATTCTCACAAGATATAGGGTGTACTCATATATTTCATTGTTTGTTACATTTCTGTGCACGCCGCAAGCGCTTACTCTGCAATACAGTAGACATATTGCCTACATTTAGAATTTCACTTGTAATTCTAACTCTGAGAGAGGATTTGGACTTTTGGTCATAGCTGTTCAGATGACACTTTTGGCCCAATGGGTCTGCTAAGCAAAACCTAATCAAATAAGTTTACAATGTTAAGAACTTAAAAACAATTTCCAAACAGAGATCACTTTGATATTGAAAAACACTCTCAAGTATTTTCTTTATTTAATACAAATGTGCTGAGTTAATTATACAACTGTCTTTTTTTTCTGTAATAAATACTTCATAAGCATTTTTTGTTGTTGTTCAGTCTGATTTATTATAAAATGCTGGAAGACGACTGTGGCTATTCTGGTGAGATCAGGATATTAAAATCAAAATTCCCGTATTTGGGAAAGGATTTGGTCTGAGTTTTAGTTACTATTTTATTAAGATATTTAAAGATTGTGTTTCCCTTGTGGAATACATTATAGCCAAACCTTTGTATTATGACTCTGTATGTCCAATGACTTTAACGGGATTTAGCATTCACGAATGAAAGGTTATCAATTAATTTATTCATTTATTTAGCATTCATACATTTTATCAGTTCTGAATTGCATAGTTTGTTTTAACAAGAAGGGATATTTGTATCCAGATTAAGAGTAAAAAAAAAGTTTTCTCTTTCTCTGCCACTCCATTGAAAATAATACTATTTGAATAAAGTTCTAAATACAAAGATCTGTGTTGTTTTTGTCTATTTGCCATATATCAATTGCAGTTGCTTGACAACAGTGCTACTCTTATGGAAAAAGAAATAGCTAGTGCAGGTACTCATGACTTCCATTCATTCACTTGGTGATCATTTGAAGTTACAACAGCACTGAAAAAAGTAACTGTTTTTTACACAACCATTGCAACATCCCCATGGCCATGTGATCAAAATTTGGCTGCATTGCAACTATCAAGTGTTTATGATTTTGCATTATCACCCTCGTGATCATGTGATCACCTTTTGTGACCTATAAGCAAAGTCAATGGGGAAGCCAGATTCACTTAACAACAGTGTAAACAACATTGTTTAACAACAGTAGGGATTCACTTAACTGGCAAGAAAGGTCATAAGGGCAAAACTTAGTGTCTTGCTTAGCAATGGAAATGTTGCGCTCAATTGTAGACACAAGTTGAGAACTACCTCTATGCCTTTTGTGTTTAAAAAAGACAAAACTGAGGTTAAAATAAGAAAATAATAAAATAACAAGGAAGGAACCTTGAAGAACTTCTAGTCCAACCTCCTGCTCAGGCAGAAAACCCTGTACCATTTCAGATAAATGGTTGTCAAGTCTCTTAAAAACCTCCAGTTTTGGAGCATTTACACCTTCTGGAGGCACTGATTAATTGTTCTAACTGTCAGGAAATTTCTCCTTAGTTCTAAGTTGCTTCTCTCCTTGATTAGTTTCCACCC
>JANHFP010003856.1:60931-71561 GCA_032468135.1 Calamaria suluensis | reverse complement strand
GGGGTTGAGCTTCAGCCTGTTCACACCCATCCAGACCCGCACCGCCTCCAGACACCGATCCATCACTTCCACAGCATTGTTGGGGTGGTTTGGTGTAGAGATGTATAATTGAGTGTCATCTGCGTACATATTCTCACCTCCTACCTGCTGTACTGTCATTAAAGTGGTGTGTGTGTGTGAATAGAAGCACTGCATCTTCCAAATCTGTTTCCCTTGCCTACTAGACTGGAGCATATGTAAAGCATATGTGAATGCAAAATAATCCTACTCTTTGAGGAATGATTTATATTGAGATTTGAACATCAGATGCAACAAGTTACATCATCACAGTGTCTAACAATAACAATATAAACCCCAAGCATAAGTAATGTTTCCTGTTTTTGAATAATCTGCATATATTTTATGATAAAAACAACTTCAAAACCTGAATAATTTCAGATATATATTTGTGCCATGTTGTTGACTCTCAGCTTTGTTTAATATGAATTCTTTCTAAGGCTTCAAAATACTTGTGTTGTGACTGTTAACATTTCTAACACCATTACAAATGCCAAAAATAGCAATTAATTATCAATAAAAATGAGAAAGGAATATATTACATAAGTATGCTTTTATTTTATTAATAAAATAAATATTATTTCTGAAAGTATGCTAAGGCGAATGTTTCTTAATGATAAAAATAAAATTCCATTGCCCTCTAGTGGTCCACAATACAAAGTTTTCC
The DNA here is from genome assembly GCA_032468135.1 of Calamaria suluensis. Classification (NCBI taxonomy): domain Eukaryota; kingdom Metazoa; phylum Chordata; class Lepidosauria; order Squamata; family Calamariidae; genus Calamaria; species Calamaria suluensis. The sequence goes on along the minus strand of JANHFP010003856.1, from coordinate 70,837 downwards.
TTTTCTTTCTAGCTATTAAATATCATGCTATCCCCATAATCATAGCAGTTGTTAAAATGTCAAAATTGTATGTATTAATGGCAAATTAAGGAACTCAATTGTGCCAATTAAAATAATTGCCAAGCACTAAAAAGATATGGAATTATTCACTGGTATTTTATTAATAGTCATTGATTCTACATATAATATAAAACTGCTTTTATAAATTGAGATCACAAGTAGAAAATAGTTTGGATAATTACAACGTGATTTAGGTTCATATTTAACTTACCTATTAAACATTAAATATTTATTCTTTGAACTCCTTCCTAGAAAATTCTGAATTCTAAAAAACTAATTTTCCTAATATTTCCTGCTTTCAGAAACAGCTGTTTTCTCTTCATGTTTGTTCCCTGTGTTCTAACTGCTTGGCAAATCCTCAATTTCATTTACCTACAATTAGTATATAACTTCATGTTTGCCATCTCTCTGTTTTCATTCAGGTTCAACTTTTAAAATGATACACTTCTCCATTTTTTTAAAAATCCTTTTTTTATCTAAAATACGCCTTGGCCACTTTTAAACTACTTTGACCTGCTGTCTTCTAGCAATTTTGAGAGTCCCTTGTGTAATCTTAATAAATTTCCCAAATCCTTAACAGTTGTTAACTTCACATGGCAGGAAGACATGAATAAAGATGTGAATTTGTTCAGCTGTTGTCCAGATGGTTCCACTATAAACATTTTGGAATGGTAATTATGTAGATTTTCAAGTACCCTGAAATGAAAGAGAATTCCTTGAAGTAGTTTCAATATTTTAAGTTTGTTGCAGATTCTCCAGAGCATTGAAGAACTGAAACATAGCCAAAGGTTTATATATGTGACAGAAATACTACCTTCACTACTTTCACTGTTGAAGCAATATTATATATATATATATATGCTTTGAACTGTCTTAAAAGGAGATACAGAAGTCTCGCAAATCCATTTTAAAAGTATTTTGAAAGGAATATAGCTGTAATTATTTTAAGAAAGGAACCATTTCTAACAAAACTTGCAGGATTGTATAAAGATTAACACGTGCATTGTAGAATAAATACTAATAGGCAATACTCAACTTCAATTAATCAGTCCTATTGTATTTATGCAATTCATTTACTTTTTCTTTCTCTCCCCCAGTTTATATTTGTTTAAACTAGGAATAGCTCCACAAATCCAGGATTTGCTTGGAAAAGTAGACTTTACAGGTACTTTTAATCTTTGTTACTTTTTGTATTGAGAACACTATTTTTGAAGCTTTTGCTAATTTCTCAATTGGTTAACAGTTCCATTCACTTACATTCATTTTTTGTGTTTTGGTGCTGAAGTGGGTGTAAAATAGCTATGTAAAAATGTGCTGTATTTTACAAAGAACTGCTGGGAAACAAACACCTATAGTTATGTGTGCTACAGTATTTCTCATATAGAAAAAAGAGATAAGAATTAGAGGAATAACATTTGTCCCATTTATGTTATGTTATGCTTGATTTTGTCACTTAGTACGGTAATTGAACAGGGATTTTTTTCTTGCATTGTAATATTTTTTTCCTTCCTTTCTTTTTTCTTCCTCTTGTCACCAATATTTAGAGGAAGAAATAAGTAACATGCGGAAGGAACTCGAAAAATATGGTATACAAATGCCATCATTTAGTAAAATCGGAGGCATCTTGGCCAATGAACTTTCAGTGGATGAAGCTGCATGTAAGTTCCCCAAAATTTTGGGAAATGCTGTTTCCCAATGTTCCTGAAAGCTGCTTTAACTTTATATATGAGTGATATAAATTTACTGCCTATAGTAACTAGAACAAGGGCATGAAGTACTTGTTTTTGCAACTACATATTTTACTGTGTTTTGAACATTTTAAAGATTTACATATTTTAAAATACAGGTAGTCCTCAATTTACAACCACAATTAAGCCCACAATTTATGTTGTTAAATGAGTTTTTCCCTATTTTATGGTTTTTCTTACCACATTTGTTAAGTAAATCACTGCAGTTTTTATATTGATAACACGGTTGTTAAGTGAATCTGGTTTCCTCATTGACTTTGCTTGTCAGAAGGTCACAAAAGGGGAACGTGTGAAGACACTGCAACTGTCATAAATGTGAGTCAGTTATCAAGCATCTGCATGTAAATCACATGACCATGGTTATGCTACAATGGTCATAAGTGTGAAAAATAGTCATAAGTCACTTTTTTCAGTGCCGTTGTAACTTTGAACAATCACTAAATGAACTGTTGTGAGTCAAGGACTAACTGTATTTGTTTGCTATCCACATTGTGAGTTAGAAGCAGCACATCAAAAATTAGAAGTATCTAAACCCATAACATAGCATTAGGAAAAAAAGAATAACCTCTTCATCTAATAGTTTTCTAATGATCTCTTGGGATAGACTTTCCTTTGGTTCAGCTATGTATATTTGTAGCCTGAAAACAGGAAAGGAACAAGGGTTTCATTCAAATATTCACACCTTGGATATTCTGGTAAAGCATTTTTAATTTAGGTCAGGGGTCCCCAACCTCCAGACTGTGAGCCACTACTGGGCTATGAGCCATTTGGAACCGGGCCGCAGAAGCAGTGGGAAAGCATGAATGCATGGACATCCCTTCTTGCATGAGCAATGGACAACCATGTGGGCACATGCTCCATTTACGCAAAAATCGGGCACACATGTCCGCCACTTCCACTAATGGAGCTGCACATGCAATTGCCAACCACTCGCATACAACCTCCCCCTCCCCCCGCTGGTCTGCAAAGCCAGAAAAGTTGGGGAACTCTGATTTTAGGCTGTTTTGTTCTGATTTTAATTTTTGTGAGCTTGTTTTTTACTTGCTTTCTGTTTTGTATGAAACCTTACTGGTTAAATAGAAATTATGCAGAAACCAAATTGTATAAGTAAATTTTAATTCACTGAGGCTTTTATTTTTAAATAGTGAATTATTTCTGGTTTATTATTCTTTTTTAGTGCATGCTGCAGTTATTGCAATTAATGAAGCTATTGAGAAAAGAATTGCAGATCAGACCATCAAAACATTACAAAATCCTAATGCCATGTTATTAAATGTGGATGATAATTTTGCCCATGAATATCAGAAGGAACTTTCTGGAGCAAAAAAGAAAAAAGAAGAGAATGCAAAACTTAAGGTGAAGAAATAAATTATTTATTATTAACTGTATGATGTGAAAATGAGTTGTCACAGAGCACCAGTTTTAATTTATTAATGGCTGTCTTAAATATGCAAGCTTCTAAAACTTAAAATGTCAAATTTATTAATGCTAGTAAATAATTTTTGCAGCTAAAACAAGTTTGTTTTATTTGTATGCCACACAGCCACCCAAAAGATAAATCATCACATATTAATATATCAATAAATAAGGAAAAATGCCACTACAAAAATACATAAAACAATAAAAATTAAAAATATAAATTAATTTAAATTTAAATCCCACAATTAAGAAGCAGACCTGCTGACAGGCACATTCCTGGGGTGAGGTGAGATAGGAAGAAATAATGGCCTGGCCTCAAAAAGTGATTGGAAGGAGAAAGTGTCAGCTAATTTGGTTTGATTCCTTTTTCCTCTCTAGGAACAAATAGCTTGAATGCAAACAGAAGGAAGGGTTACAAAAATCTCTTAGCTAGATGTTTTATGTCTTTCTTATTTACATGACTATAAAAGAGGGAGGAGGGGAATCAAAATCTTGTAAGATTTTATTACAATAGCCAATTTAAGTAAAAGTGCAATACAGAAGGTCTATTTCTTATTCTGTTTACTTATTAAGATGAAATTAAATAAGAAACTTTATTTTTCCAGACTTGGAACCTTCAGAGAATATTAAAAAAGGAAGGCTCAGTTTGTCAGGGTTCCAGAAATCTTACCTAAAGTGAATGAATCGAGGCCGATATCTTTTTTCATCTTTATTAGGAAACAAAAGAATCTGGCACACACTTAATCCCCGCGAATGAATTGAAGGTTCCCGCTCAAACGTAACAATAAATTCCTTACCCTAATGGAGACTCCACCCCTTATAGTCACACTCTGCAATCCCCATGTAGTTCCTTGATGTCACCTCTGGAAATATTTTAACTCTTTGCTATCACACCCCTCACACACATTTAACTATTTACTAACTTCTGCATTGGCAGCTTTGAAAACAATACACACACATGTTTTCTAAAGTTGATACAGTTACCATTTCTACGATGACAAAAGTGTAATGTGAATTAAAAATACAATATAGACAGTCCAATTTATATTTCAGCTTGGTTCATTATAGAAAATTTTAAATATTAGAATGTTATTACAAAGATAATATTAGTTTAAAGACCTGAATATATCTTTAGATTATATAATATTTTTGGAATTGTATCACTAATCACTCTGTAAAGAATTACATTATTCTACATGGGGAAGGGATAGCAAAGAAAATGATTATTCATGCAGGAAATATAGTTACCTTAGATTTATTTTTTAAATTATAGATACACGTTCACTTTCTGTTTATAAAGTGACTATCGATAGAATGAAAAGACTCAGGAATATTGTGACCTTTGTTTGAGAAGTAATAATTTCTAAATTCAGTCGAAATATATTTTTTTTGTGTTACAAATGCTTTGGTATGTGGGATTTCCTCCTGTATGTGCGCACAACCTCCTTTTTAAAATCGGGAATAGCTCTACCCTTCTTTCTATAATGGTAATTATTGATTCTAGAGTGACTCGATTTTGGAAGAGGAAAGAGATGTATATGAAGAATTGCTTACGCAAGCTGAAATCCAGGGAAACATCAATAAGGTCAACCGTGAGTATTCTTCCCTGTTATGAAAACATTGATTTCTGACATACCCACTCTTAATGTTACTGGAAAGTACCAGTGTGTGTTATTTTCTCACTGTTCATTGAAATCTAAAACTGGCATAGATTTTTTCATCAGTAATGTGTCATTCTTTCAGAGATACTTTGCTGTAATACTAATACTAATCCTGGATAAGGACATTCTTTGCCCTTTTGCATTCTCAATAACAATAGAAACAGTATTATTCTAGTTGCTTTACCTCTAATTCTCTCCTCTTCTGCCAGCTGCAAAGTTCTGTAAATTTTGACCCCTCTTACATGTTGCATTTTAGTATTGGATTTAAGAAGTGTCTATCCTGAAGTGTCCTTGCATGCTTGTCCAGAAGGAATTGATGCAAGTTCTCTTAAACAATTGCATGTATCAAAGGGCTAAAAGAGAGAAAAAAATATTCATAATATTTTGCTTTCTGTAAGCATTGTTTTCCTTTCAGTTCACATAGCTTTAGCCCAAGTGAATGAGGCTATTGACATGCAAGATGAAGTGGCACTAATGGCAGGCTTGAACAACCCAGCTCTGAGCCTGCTTGAAGTTCTGCTGCAAAATTCCTCCTGGTACCTAGCACGGTTATCTGATACTAAAGAGCAGAGAACACAGGTAACTGATTATAACGTGCTAGAGTGACACCGAAATCGCTTAACTTTAAAGTGTGATTTCAGTCTTGATACTTTGGCCTTCTTACAGATAGAAGAGAGAGGCTTTCAAAATACTTTATATATAATATTGCATAATTTACTCTTAATTTAATTTGGAAACATAATATTTTCTAAGAAAAAAAAATCTAATTTGAAAAATGTTGAAATTGTTCTAAGAAATATTTCTGACTATTTACTTTATGAAAGGACACCATATTTTTTTATAACAGTCTACTATTGATGTCCCTAAAACTGATATCCATGTAGAAGTTTTGAATATTATGGTATTGATTACTTATTTGCCTTTTAATTAAAATACAGTAAGAAATGTTTTCCCCCTAATCTGTTAGATAGCAGGGGTTCCAATTATCTTCGACAAAAATGAGATACAGAATGAAGTTAGTGTTGCCAATGAGGAATCAGACTCTCACAAATTTAGTGAGTAACTTGTTAATTTTCACTTATAACTTCACCTCATGGTAAATTTTAAGATTCAGCAGTTCTAACAATAAAATATGAGTCCAGTTATATTTTAATCTCAGCTAGTTCCATGGTGCTTTTTGTCATTTTTGCTTTGTTGTGACATTGTTTTTTTGGTTCAGTAGCTTATTTCTCCCCCCCCCCCGCCCCCAACTCTTGTGTTCTTAATCCAGTTCAATTACTGGGTTAATTACACTTTCCCACATAACAGCTAGAATTTACTTTTCTGTCCCAGTTACTTTGTATTATTAAGATGGTGTTGCAACAAATAGAATTTTGAAAGTATGGCATGCATCTATTATATATTACTTAAAAGTGAATCTGTGTAATTTATTGTTGAAGTTAGTTCTTTTTCTTTGAACACTATGTTTAAGAGGGTTCTAAATTTGCAGTTGCCTTTCTGTCAGTTGCTCTTTGCTTCTTGAGATATTAGAGCTTTTCTTCTAGATGTTGATTTGAGCTCACTTTTCATTTCATGCTTTCTTTGGTTTAAGAACAATTTATTCTCCATAATATTTGAATTGAATTAATGAATATAATCATTTTTGATTGTTCTTATATGCATCAGTTGACTTACAATTCCGAATTTCTATAGGGGTAGAGTTTTAATTAGCATATCTATATTTTGTTCCATTATTTGAAACTCTACATGAACATATTAGTTATATAAAGGAAACCATTAGTTTTATTAAAAGTTGTTTTATAGTCTTAAGCAGGTAATTATTTTACATGTAGTGGGTTATCCAGTGGGGCCTTATATATTTTGAGTAGTCAAAGCACATATGCAGGGGTTCCTGTCTGATATAATTTCCCATTTACTTCAGCATTTATCTCTTTTCTGTGAACTTATCAGAAAATTACCGTAGTTGTGTTTACTGTTTTTAATATAATATGTGAAGCATAGAGTTCTAAAAACTGCTGTTTTATTTAAGCAAGTTTCTGCCCTTTATAGTAACTCAGCCCTTGAGTACAAATTAATATTGAGTTGGCCACTTTTCTTATTTCCTTAATATTTGATTATTTTAAATTTAAAAAGAAGCACTAGACTATATTTCTTACATTTAAAATAACCAAAATAACCAAATACAATTATTTTAATTAAATTATTTGATAAAAAACGTTTTAATTAAATTGTCAACTATAAAGTATAAGCTTGCATGGTTATGAGCACCTTTTGTTTTAATATTTTTTAGATATTTTTTCCCTTTTGGTAGTTTTCAGCAGATTTCTGTGACATAATTAGCTTTTTAAAAAAGACTTTAACAATTTCCTTTTTTTTTATATCATTAGAAATACCAGATATACAATCTGTATAGTAGCATGCAGTGGAACAGGGTTAATTGGGTTTTTGGGTATTTCTCTTTTTTGACACTAGAACTTATTGCAGTTGACAATATTAACATTGCAATTCGTAACGGTGACTCAAACATGACAATTGCTGCTTTAATGAAACCTGAAGCCCAGTTACCTGACGTGTATCCTTCTGCTGCCTCTGTCTATCAGACTGAACTCTTCAATCTTCAGAAACAGAATGCTATGGTAAGATGGAGGCTATTTGAATATTTATTAATTCTTGGTTGTCAGTGTGTTTGCACAAGTGTATATTCAATATTGTAGAAGTAAGATAGATAAGAAAAAATACTAGATTTTTTAAATGTGTAGATTTGTTTCTAAAGCTAACTTCATAATTCTGTTCTTGAACTAGGCTTTATCTCTCAAATTTTTATCAAAACTAGCTAGGTAATTTTGCTGCTAGTTTTAACATACCTTATGTACCTAACATTCAGTTTAGGATGGTCTTAGCATCTCTGATAGTTTAGTCCTTGGTCATCCTGACCTACCTCAAGAAATTCTTTCTTTGCTATTAATAGTTGGTTACCAATGTTTACAGCTAAAAGAATGTTTATTGTTGCAGATACCTTGTCAGGCCTCTTTCTACTTCAGATTTTGCTCCTTGAGTTTATCTGTATTTGAACAATTTAGCCATTGTGCCTGGGAGACAATTGTTGTTACTTGTGAAGTCGTGTCTGACCCATCGTGACCCCATGGACAATTTTCCTCCAGGCCCTCCTGTCCTCCACCATCCTCTGGAGTCTACCCAAGCTCACACCGACTGCTTCAGTGACTCCATCCAGCCACCTCGTTCTCTGCCGTCCCCTTCTTTGGCCCTCAAAGAATCCTAGTGTATTTGCTGCTCGGTTCCACTGTTTTCTATCAGGTGATAAACTTAGCTTGATGCAGCTGCTGGGGTCACCTCTGCCCTCCACTAATCAAAGAGTTTAGCTGGAGGGAAGCATTTATTTCCCAGGTTTCCATTATTTTTTTTTATTATTATTATTATTTTCCTTGCCATAAAAGGGGGGTTATGCACACGGCTCGACAGTGTGTATCTAAGGCTGTGGCGATGAAACGAGGTATTGATTGGCTGCGTTTGGCAATTCCTTTCCCGTCGATATCATGCCAGGCTCTGACTATGCTGTGTTTGACCTCACAAATAGCTATCTTTACGTTCCTGTTGGAGTTCAGGTGATAAACGACGCGGGAAACTGAATAAGGAAGTTTGGAGCACCGGATCGCGGCCCCCACGGCAAGCAGAACTTCAAGGAACAGATAGGAGCTAGGGGAACCTCCTGCATAGAGGTGGTAAACAGCGGCAATTCCTCGACTTTACGACTGAAACCGAGCCTGTGACTTCTTTCCCTAAGCGGGATGGTTTTTCGGCGAATTTTGCCCCGTTTTACAAGTCAGTGTCTGACTCAGAAGACAAAGAACAGCAGGCAGACATCAATGTAGTGGAGTCAGGAGCTGCGGGCGAAGATGGGTAAGAGCAGGACCAGGCTGGACCAAGTGGGGTAGAGGCAGACCCAGAGAGGAGGAGTTCGAAGGAGGAACTAGGATCGCCGCCGCCTCACTAGGCAGTGGAGACACAGAACTAGGATCGCCTCCTCCTCCACTAGGCAGCGGAGACAAAAGAAAAGGCACCTGCAAAAGGGATTACTCAAGAGGAAGTGAGTAATAGGACTCAGCTGTGCAAATGGCTTTAAAAAAATGGCCGAGTCCGCGAGGAGAGGGGCGGTATATAAATTCAATAAATTAAATTAAATTAATTAAATTAAAAGCAGGCGTTTGGGAAACGCTGACTGCTGGAGTCAAAAGCGGAATTCTTCTTAGTTTATTCCGTGATTCGTGCCTTTGATATTTCTTGACCAAGTTTGGAAGACATTAGCAGCTGGGGAATGCGTGCTTATCTCCTGGAACTGTGAGTGACCTTGACTACAGCCAGCTTAGTTTTAATCTCTGCGTCTCTTCTATTGTCAGCTGGAGAGAGTAATTCTTGTCAGAGAAATTTGGGGGAGCCTGGGTTGGAATAAAGACTGTTTGTGGATAATTGAGAGCCTTTCCATTTCTGGAAAGTTCCATCATGAACCTTTCCATTTCTAAGCGAATCTCTGCAGGTGCTAAGGGAGGAATACAGTTGTTCGGTTTCTCCATTGACTTTGCTCACCAGAAAAAGGTAGCGGTAGGTTTCAGAAATGCTTACCACCGGTTCACTCCCGTGTGCCCTGCTCGCTTCATGCTCACGCGCACCTCCCGCACGCGCTCTGTGCGCTCTCTCTCGCCTTCTGTGGCTAAATAAACGGCGTGTGGGTGGGCGCTACCAGTTCACCCAAACCAATACGAGCTGTCAGAATTCCACTTCCGATCACGTGGCCTTGGCACACCGCAAACCCAAGCCAGTCGCCAAACGTCCGAATTTGGATTAGGTGACCGTGAGGAGGAGGCCCACGGTCTTACAGTAAGTGTGAAAAAACGGTCTGTCGATTTATTTTATTTTATTTTTATTTATTTATTTATTTATTTCTCATATTTATATACCGCCCCTCTCCGTGGACTCGGGGCGGTTTACAGCCACATCTAAAA
>JANHFP010003856.1:19899-42986 GCA_032468135.1 Calamaria suluensis | reverse complement strand
ACATGCCCTAAAGAAACACGTTCATAGTTCGGGAGTAGTCCTAGGTCCATTACTGTCACTAGAGGCTCATGGAGCGCCTTTTATTCATCAGCTGATTTCCCAACTGCAGATCTACCTGAGACTATCTTGCAAAGTTCATACTCAGTTATTCAATGTTTTTAATCTTTAAAGCCCTAACTGGCCTCGGGATCAAGTTAACTGACGGAATACCTTCTTCCATGTGTATCTACCAAGATTTAAGATTATCTAATGAGGCCTTCCTTCAAGTCTCCTAAACAAAGGAGAAGAGGTGGACCTCTACAGTGGCAACAGCTTTTTTTGTGATGTCACCCTGTTTATGGAATTCCCTCCCCACAGAGGATTGAGTTAGGGGTACCCACATTAGTATCATTTTGGTGCCAGGTATTTTTTTTAAATTTTCCCAGGCTTTTAAGTTGTATTTCCATTCATATTCTTTTAGTTTTTGAATATTCCCTATGCTGTTGCCTAGATTACATGGCTTTTTATTTTGTATTTTATGTAATTGTGTATATGTTTTTACTCTGATTATATATTCTTAGTATGCTTTATTACAAACTGTCCAGAGAGCTTCAGCTTTTGGGCAACTTAAATTTTAAAAAATAATAAATAAAACCATGTTTTAAACAAAACCATGTTTTGACTGCCAGGTACCGTTTGCTTAGAACTGAATGCTGTAGTTTTTAATCTGTTTACTTCATTTATAGCTAGTTCTGCAAATCCTCCTTTGAATGTCTTGCGCAAATTTGCTTATCTGATGGATCAGAGTGATTTAGATTTTCAAGAAGAGCTAGAAGTTACAAGGCTAAGGGAAGAGGTGGTCACCAATATCCGATCTAGTCAACAGCTGGAAAAAGATTTGAACTTAATGGATATTAAAATAGGATTGCTGGTTAAAAACAGAATAACATTGCAGGTTAGTGAACATAATGTTTTCGCAATTATGGTAATTAAAATGAGGTTTAGTTTTTTTCTCTTCTTTTTAGTACATGTTTTTATTTGCCCTTTAGCCTGTAAACATGTGGCCTGGGACTTGATTTCACGCACGTAGTCTCTGATTGAATATTAAAAATTATCTGAAATAATATTGTTTATTATGTATTATTATACTTATTAATATTGGTTAATAATTTCCTGACAATGGCAGTTGTGAGATCTCTTTCGTTTTCCAGAGAATTCCAGAAATAAAATACATCTGTAAGTAAGAAAGACTGTAAACATTTCTATCTTTGCTTCTGGGTTCTTTGTTGTGAAAAAACGCAGGACCAGTAATTGACTAGCAATTCCTCTTGATCAGTCACAAAGACAGTGATGTTGTTTGAGCTTAATAGGTATCTAGAATATTTATCCATTAAACCTTATTGTAGGCATCTATCAGTGGACATCAGATGCAACGGGCAAAATTTTGGTCTGGACTTCACTCCAAATAGTCAGTTTTAACTTTGTGGTAAATTTCTGAAGCAATCCAGATAACTGACATAATTTAGTTGAATCAATTACGTCATTAGTGTAATGGCAGAAATACAAATTGACAAGGTTGACATAATTTCTTAAATTTCATATCTATTCTGATTACATAATTAATGCACATTATGTAAATTGCATCAGTTTACATCCATTTGAATTTATTAGGAATTCAGCTTCACCAGATTGTCTGAGAATACCTGTCTTAGTTTCTGCCAGATTTGCTGCCATGAGGTTCTACATTTTTAACATTATTTTCTAACTGAAAATATTGTTCGGGGCAGTTGGGAGTTGGCATGCTGCAGAAAAGCATCTTCCACCATCCATGCTCATTCACAAGGCCTCAAACCTTGTGTCTTGTTAATTTTCTTAAATAAGCGCAGTAAAACCAAAAGTTAATTGGAAAATATTTTTTCAGGGAAAAAAGGCAAAGTACTGATAAGGGACAATAATATTTTGTTAAATTGGTTATTCGTACTTTCTTGCACTTACAAGATATGTTAACAAATGGACTCAGCAAGCTTCAAGTTTAGAAACCAAAAGGTTATTCTCTCTCTTCCTCTTCTCAATGGCCAGATTTTATATAAACACTCATACGAAATTGTATTTCTGTTGCAGTCAAGCCATATTCTTAAGCACTGACTCTCTTCTTTTTTCAGGGATGGATATATTTTTGTCATAGTGGTTTTATTTTTGATTGGTACTCATAGCCATACTATGAATTTCTCTCAAAATGCTAGATTGAAATGAATTTGACTGTAATAGCAAACTTTAATTTCTACCAAATAACAGAGTTTAAAGTGTTGGAATTGCTTTCATTTTTCAGGATGTTGTGTCACATAGCAAGAAGCTGAACAAAAAAAACAAAAACCAGCTGCAAGAGATGGTAACTGGGGAAAAGCAAGGCATCAAAGGCTTGAGCAAAGAGAGGAGGAAAAAACTGGAAGCATATCAACATTTGTTTTACCTTCTTCAGGCAAGTAATCAGTGACTGAGGACTTATGCAGAGGATCATAGATGTCCTTTTATTGGCTGTGGCAGTAGCAGTTTTTGAAGCCAAACCAATTCAAATCAAGTTGAACAAACCTCGTAATCCTCTGATTATGTTGTATGTTGAGGACTAACACAAAGTGAAAAGATTGCTAGAGTGCTGCATTAGTTTAATACAATATATTTTATGTCAATAATGTAATTATGGTAATTTTAATTTCTAGTCTAATGGTATTTGTAGAAGATAATTTTCAATCATTGAAAAATACATGTAGATATTTCAATCTATTAACTCTAATATTCTTTACACAGACTAATCCAACTTATTTGGCAAAGCTCATCTTCCAGATGCCCCAGAACAAATCCACTAAATTTATGGATACAGTTATCTTCACACTATACAATTATGCTTCTAATCAACGAGAAGAATACTTACTTCTGAAGTTGTTTAAAACTGCTCTAGAAGAAGAAATCAAGTATGAATATTAGTTCCCTTCGCTTTTTAATATTTATTTGAGTAGGCACAATAGAGAAAAACTATGCATTAAACTTACATTTCCTTTAAACGTGTAGGGAATATAATGGGTTTTTCATTAAAGGAAAATAGGAAGTTATTTCTCGTTGCTCAACATGGGATGCTTGCATCACACTAAAGCAGTTATAAGGATCATTTAGCAGAAATGATGTGGGTTAATTGAGTAGATTACATTGAGTAGAGTACATTTACATTTCATTTCAACATTTCAGCATTTCAAAATGTTCCTTCATTTAATTCTTGCATTAAATGGAGTAGTTTTACAAAAATGTGATTCATGAAAAAAATCTCACTATAATAACAAAAATATAGTTTTGATGTCTGGATTCAAAATATAAATGTTGCTAATTTTCTTTACTGCAGTTCTAAAGTAGATCAGATTCAGGATATTGTCACAGGAAATCCTACTGTCATAAAGATGGTGGTTAGCTTCAATCGAGGTGCACGAGGGCAGAATACATTGCGTCAGTTATTGTCATCAGTGGTAAAGGACATAATGGATGACAAATCCCTAGTCATCAATACAAGTCCCGTCGAAGTGTACAAAGCATGGGTAAACCAGCTGGAAATGCAAACTGGAGAGGCCAGGTCAGTATGCAACAAATGAATAAAACTGATTTTAATTTTTCAGTATCTGTAGGTGCTGTTGCAAAATTTGGAATGAAAGAGGAGGATTGTGACAGAATAGATGACAAACAGCAAAGAAAAAAATATTGGTTACTCATAACAACTTAAATTATGTGAACTGAATTCCAATATATTTGAAGAACCCTAGGGTAGGGAAGATTATGAAAGTAATATTTGGTTTGATGGATTTATTATATGCTTTCAAATAGTGAAAGCATGACCACAAGATAGAACTTCTCCAGGATGAAGTTAAGTAAACGAGATCAGGGGTCACTAACCTTTCGGACCTCAGAGACCACTAAATTAATAATTTTAAATCCCGCAGACCACTAATATAATTTTTTTTTAAAAGATAAATAGTATTTAGTGCTATATAAAAATGCAAATAATTTTTCTGCAGACCACAAAAAAATTTTCGTAGACCACGAGTGGTCCATGGACCACCGGTTGGTGACCGCTGAACTAGATCACCAAAACAATGGAGTACAAAATCTTTGGACATTTAAAAAACTCTTGTTATCTAAATGAAATGCTTAAAGACAGCAATACTTTCAAATACATTATTTATTTAATATTATTTCCAAATGTGAAGCTTCATCTTTGCTATACTTGATGTCTTCTCTGTTTCTGCTGAATGAGGCAGTCTCCCAAAAGAGAGACTTTAAAAATACAGTAAATCTTAAATGTATATTATTTGTAAATTGTTTCTTATATGTTAATACCTAATAAAAATTATTTTAAAAATACAGTAATTTCATTTTAAAAAGCACTGTTGGTTTGATACATAAAAACAAAATATATATTAGTAGACTGACTCACAGCTATTAGAAGGATGATATGCTTGCTACTCATTCTATAAAAAAGAATTACAAGTCTTATTATAAGCTTTAGATTTATCCCAATTGTGCCCTTTATTGCATAAATAATATTTAGTCATTCTGTTTTAGAATACTTTGCGGTCTAAATAATCCTTTTTTTTCAGATTTTTAAAAAAAATCTCTTACTCTGTGTACCTATACTTTGCTATGTTTCCTGGAAGGGTCATTACAATTTTGGGCCTCATTCAAAAGATTACATAAGATAATTTCTTAAAATGTTTTGCATATATGTGCATATGTATCTTGATATTCATGGATAATGTGAGAATGGTTTCCATTTAAGTTGTTATTTTCCTATCAAAATAGTTATAAACATGGAAAAATCCCATTTAAAGTATAGTTCAGTGTTTTAAATGATCAGAAGTATCAGCAGTTTACATTTAGTGATAATCAACCAAAATATAGGTTATGTCAGTGTTTTGGATTTACCTTATAGACTTCGGTATACTGGGCTGTTGCCATTAAAAATGATGGAAGACAAATTGCATTGAAAATAAGATGTAGTCAAAGAAAATTGGGTTGGTGGTAGAGTCAAATTCATCTAAAACATCTGTAATATTTTTGGAGATGTCTCAATAAGTTCACAGAAAAATAACACTTTAGTATTGTTAAAATAAGCTGATGCAAATAATGATAATCCAGAAAATTCAGTAAAATATAAAATAACTGAAGTATTTTTTTTGTTCAATAAAATATTAATTCTTCTGTGCTCTGTAGATTATAATTTTCTTCTCTCTTTTTGTAGCAAATTACCCTATGATGTAACAACAGAACAAGCCTTGGCACACCCTGAAGTAATGAATCGACTAGAATCATCAATTCAGAGTCTCAGAGCAGTAACCGATAAAGTCCTTGCCTCCATATTCTCATCTCTGAACTTAATTCCGTAAGTGCAGGAACCTCTGAGAATGTTGGTGGAACTCTGAAATAAAAGGCAAACTTATTTCATAATTCCTTAGTTGTTTAAATTCATAATTACGTTTTACCAGCAGAGGGAAGTATTTTACATCTCTATTACCAATCCCATTCTTTAGATTTGAAAAAAAAGCCAATAATGTATTTTCTCATTTTAATTTTTGGATATATCATCCTATTTTGTTTATTTCTAAAATATTTAAATGCAGTTTTATTTTTATTTTTGGTTGACTTAAATATATTGTTTTTCATCCCAAATTTCCACTTGTTTCCTTTTTCATCTGTTTTTGCATGTAGTTATGGATTGAGATATATAGCCAAAGTTCTGAAGAACTCACTTCATGAGAAATTCCCAGATGCAACAGAAGATGAGCTGTTAAAGGTAGATTTGCGAGGGTGATTTAACAGCTTCATTGTACTTTCTAAATATATGAGAAGGGATTTATGTATGTATTTGCATTGGGTATACCAGGACAAAAACATTATATCTATCTGAAAACTGATTTCTTAGATAAAGATCAGTGGTATTTAACCTTTTTTGATAAGACAATATGGGGGTCAATATCATTCACATGAATGTGGTGTTTTTAAAATCAATTATGTTTTTATTTATATGCAGTATTGCATATTAGATACTTTAGTAAAGTATATTTCCTAGATCACAGAATATAAGTAAATGTAATCAGTTACAAATAATAATTGCAAATTTCTGCATTAGGGTATTCTCATTTTTTTTTAAAACAACATTAAAACTGTTTTAGGCCTACATTACTGAACATATGTGTGTCCTACCTCAAAATGTCAGGAAATGCCTGCCAATTTTTATCAGTTGTGAGTAAAGGGAGATTCAGTGCAGGGTTTATTAGTCTATAAATAAAAGCCATAATATATTTTTAACTTTGTTTCTATATCGTTGTTTAATTATAAATCTTTAAAAACAATTTATTACACTAAATACAGTAATGTTGTAACAAATTAATTTCTTGCATTTGTCTTGGTTTGAAAATGCTTGTATAAAGTGGCAGTGTAATATTTTATCCAGCCTAGAAAGCTGAAGCAATAGGCCATGCAAAATACCTTCTTCACAATAAGAGTTAGGCATTTGTTTGAATGTGCGAAGAGTGAAGAGAATGTTCAAAAAGAGAAGAGGGTTAAACTTGCACTTCCCCCAGCTTTATAGTTTCTATGAGTTCTGGAGGAAGGATAACTTGAATGCAACTCTAGCTCTCCATATGAGTCAAGATCCAGTTCTCTGATAATTCAAGTGGGGTTTTTGTTGCTTCGATAACTCTTTTTGTTTTGTTTTTGTCTTTGGTGCCCTTGAGTCAGTATTGATAGTCCCTGCAGTTTTCTTGACAAGTATTTTTGGGGAAGGGGTTTGCCATTGCTTCCCAATCTCCAGTTTCTAATCTGATGCTTTAATCACTATATCAACTGGCTCTTGCTCTCTTCTTTAGGCAGTCTCTAATGTTACATGATTAAAAAGGTAAAAAGTTCATTTCAGCTCTATTTTTTTATCATAGTGAAGATATTTCTTCGTGTTGTTTTTCCCAAAACTTACTATACTCAGCATATCGTCATTTAAGGCAGTGGAGAAGGGAAGAAAAGAGAAAGAGAAAAATGGAACAGGATGTTTTAACTGAAATATCTCCCTGCTCCCCCACCGCCTGCATGCTGTTAGACTGCTCTGCCAAAGAAAGCTATCTTATTTTTTAGTATGAAATGAGCAGGGAGGGGAATGAACGTCACTGAGTGTGTGTGTATATTCATTAATAAACTTTTACAGTCCATTTTTATAACAATTTGGAAAGGCAAGGCTTTTACATGAAATCATAAAGACTGACCACACCTCCATTAATTTGGGGAAGTATTTTATTTACATGTGACTGTTTTGACGAAATGCAACAATCAATGCATCTATTTAAAATACTTCTTTATTTAATCATCATGAAAGTTTTTTATTGAAAAGGAAAATGACAATGAATTTAAAACAGTCTCCTCTGCTCATCCCAGCATAAAGACCAAAAAAAATGCATGCCTAGTTTTTCATCTTATCAGTCTTCATTACCAACTCCAGCTGCAGCCAGTCCTGAAGATTCGTTCCCCATAAATGTTTGAGTGGTAGATAAGCATGTGTGTATGTGTGTAGATATATCTGCCAGGATTTGAGAAGGAAAGAAACAACAGGGTTAAGAGGATAAATAGCTGTATCAAGAAAGGAAGGGAACTGGATGCAATAAAGGAGAAGGAAGTGGGATAAATTAAGGAGAAAAGAACAAAGGACAGAAAAATGTTTTTGGCATTACAAAAAGAGTTAAAATTCACCAAACAATTCTTCTCATGCAACTGATGTTCAAAGGATCTATGATTTTCAGCAGGTTATCTATTAGCACCTTCTACCCATTCATATGCAATGTCTTATAAACAAAATTATAAATCTGCCTTCTTGTATGTAATTATTGGGGGTGGGAAGAACACATTTTCTTATTTACGTACATCTTAATTCTTACATAAATAACTATAAAAAATTGCCAAAAATGTTGAGAATGTTTATTATCTCTCAGAAGCATGATATGTATTGTACTTTTATACTAGACATAGGTATCAGTTATATCTTTAGATAAGTGATGTAGTGATGCACATCATAGGTTTGATTCAAACCTATTGGATTTTATTCCTGATTTTCCATCTCCAGCTTGTAGCATATAACCATTTGTTTTAAGAAGAAGGGTTAAATTTGTGAATAAATATGCCAAATAGAGGTGTCTAAAAGTGACTTTCCCCAATAGATTGTTGGAAATCTCCTGTACTATCGGTTCATGAATCCAGCTATTGTTGCACCTGATGGTTTTGACATCATTGACATGACAGCTGGAGGGCAGATACATTCTGATCAGAGGAGAAATTTAGGTTGTGTAGCCAAAGTCCTTCAACATGCTGCATCAAATAATCTCTTTGAAGGGGAAAATGCTCATCTCTCGTCAATGAATAGTTATCTCTCCGAAACATATGAGAAATTCAGGTTTGTACTCATCTAATGTACTATAAAGCGTGAGTTGAAAGGAACTTTTACCCATCACTCACTTTATATACTTTTGTAAGCTTGATGGTTTTAACTAGTTCTTTTCATAACATTTCATTTTCTTAACATTTGTCGTTCAGATTCTGTATTCTTATTAAGGCTGAGCATGTATCAGAATTTTCTCGGGTGTGATTCAGACCTTACATGAGCACAGCAGACCTCTGTTATTCATTGAAGGATCCCATCTTTTTTCTGGCTTTTCCACAAGCCTGAAAAAAGATGCAGTTAATTAAACTACTATTGACTTGTTTAAGTTAACACTAAGGAGAATATTATTTTTAAATGCTTTTTCTCCATATAGAGTTTGTTGTTGTTGTTAGTTGCGAAGTTGTGTCTGACCCATCGTTGACCCTGTGGACAACGTTCCTTCTTGTCCTTTACCATCCTCTGTAGTCCATTTAAGCTTATGCCTACTGCATCAGTTACTCCGTCCAGCCACCTCGTTCTCTGTTGTCCCCTTCTTCTTATCCTATCCTAGATTTAAGCAATTGAATAGTGGTGGCATATATATGTAGTATTCTGAAATTCTATTCTTTTTCCACATTAGGAATTTTTTTCAAGCAGCATGTGTGGTTCCTGAACCTGAAGAAAATTTCAATATTGATGAATATTCTGATATGGTGACTCTTAGTAAGCCAGTAATCTATATCTCTATTGAAGAAATTATCAACACACATTCAGTAAGTGCATACAAAAGAAAGTTGTAAGTTTGGGCACTATGAAGCTGAAATGTAAAATATATAATTTAATAATAGAGATCAAATATTTTCTTCCTATCCTGTGATAACCTGAAGATTTGAGCAAATACTTGGAGACATTAATAAGAAATAATTTCTTTAGGGTTCTTTAAGTTAGGGAATGTTCAAGAGTATTCAATAGATTTTCAAAGAGAAGGTAAATTGTGTTACTTTCTTTTTTCTTAGTGTTAACAAAGACAATCACTGCATATAACAATTGTTGGGAGAAAGGAATTTTTAGTAATTTTTTTTGGAAAGACACCTGCTTTTATTTTTACATTTTTGTATAATCCATTTCATACAGATTGGAAAGGAATCACAGATGGATAGCAGACTTTTAATCTCTTTTTTAATACTTCTTCAGAATGTTAGTTTTAAGCAAGACCTGTTACATATGTATAAATAAATCTTTAAAAATAATGCAAAGGATAATTGAGTTCCATACATAACTATTATAACCATGCCTTATTTAAATATTCCAAGAAAAATATAATGGATAACTCAAATAGGGGAAAACTGGAACTGCAGTAGTGCAATGGAACATCTAAAATCTAATTTCAGATCTCCCTTTTACTCCTCTATAAAATATTTCTAGTTCTCTTAGTTTTTCCTATTTGGAACATAAAAAATATGGATTTTCCCACATAGTTTCTTCTGCTAGCAGATGCCATCCAAAATCTAATAAAATTGTCAACTGTGAAATGCGGTATTCTTATGATTGTCTGCAGAATGTTCCAGGAATGGGTTAATGGCCTCAACAAAGGCTTGGCTTACAACACAATCTGCCGCCATATTACTGCCTTCTCATCGGTTCTATCTGGCCCCAGTGGGAAACCATTGTCTCAAAAACCAAATATTCGCTGCTTCCTTAGGGGTGCCAACAATCTCCATCCACCGGTTATTCATTGCTACCCGACTTGGGATTTACCAAAGGTTCTCATGGCGCTGACTCAACCACCCTTCGAGCCTTTATCTGAGACCTCTCTCCAGAACCTTTCACTTAAGGTCGTGTTCCTGATGGCAATAACATCAGCTCGCTGCATATCAGAATTGGCTCTGTCCATTAGGGTTGACTGGTGCATATTCCACGCGGATATGGTGGTGTTCCAACTAGATCCATCGTTTATGCTTTCCACAGGGCCCAGGAGATCATGTTGCCCAACTTTTGCCCTAGAGCTAGAGCATCACTGGCACACCTTGGACATATGCCGGACACTTAAACACTACATCAAACAAGCTCAATCAACCAGAAGGTTGGAGGTTCTCTTTGTTTCCTTCCATCCAACATCTCTGGGTTCCAAGGTATCATCTGATACCATCAGCCACTGGATCTGGGCATGCATTTCAAAAGCTTACGACGGACAATCACTCTCCACTCCTCATCACATCACAGCTCATTCCACATGTAGCACTTTTACCACCGCAGCCTGGGCCATGCACGCCTCTCTTGAGGAAATTTGCAGGGCGGCAACCTGGGAACCCCTTCACCATTCATCCGGCACTACAAGGTGGATGCCTTAGCCTCAGTAGACGAGTCATTGGGACGGAGTGTACTATATTTATTTATTTATTTAATTCAATTTATATACCGCCCCATCTCTGGGGACTCAAGGCGGTTAACAACAATTAAAATACGTGAAATACAATTTAAATAATTAAAATAATTAAATCAAGCTGGTCCATCTCGCTAAGGTGGCTCCTGTTCACCTTTCTGCCCTCACTGAACACTGCCATATCTTTGGTATGTCCCATTCCTGGACCATTCTGCAGACAATCAGGAGAAGGAACATTGGTCTTACCTGAATGTCCTTTTTCTGATGCTCTGGAATGGTCCAGTTCCCTCCCTTGGTTTTAGGGTGGAGCAGCAATTCCTGACTCCATCCTTGTGTGTCTGTTCCACATCTAATTTGCCCGAAAACTGGAGGCAGAGAGGCACTGGAGGCATGGCCGAAACAATTTGTCTCAGTCAATAAGCAGATCTGACTAGATTAACCCATTCCCTGCACCATTCCGCAGCATTCAGGTAAGACCAACATTCATTTTGTAGAAGCAATAGATTTGTAATAGAGAATTGGAAACCATTAAATTGAATCCTTTCTCAGTGAATTCTTCAAATCAAACATTTGATGTTGGTTTCATTGACTAATAATTTATGTGATATTTGTGCCAAATGTCTCTAAGATTGTAACAATTATGTATTAACCAAATCCAATTAATATGAAAGTGAAGAACAGTAATAATTTTTAAAATTCTATATTACTTTCAGATGAAGATCTTAGTTTTCCATATGCAATAGCAGTTTTGAATAACAAATTGGTCAAATAAATTACAATTCCCAAAATTAAGAATCTGTTTTCGGACTGTATCTTCTTTCTTATACATAAATTCTTCCTGTTGTTTGATTCCTAAAATGGCATTGAAGAGATATTTCAGAATGGGGTGATTTATTTCCTGTTCATGTGAAATAATTTCTTCCATATGAATATGAGTTTTGCATTTTTCTGTATGAATGCATTTTGCATTTACTTCTACCTGGTCTCCTTAAATGCTTTTTTATTATTCCTTTTAGTTTTGTGATTATTTCCATTTATATTACTATCATTCTGCTTCTGTTATGTATTTAAATATTCATTAGCATATAGAAACATCAGGTTTGTTCCAGTAGTTTTAACAAAAGTATAATCTCATTTACAGCTATTGTTAGAACATCAGGATGCCATTGCTCCAGACCAAAATGATGACTTAAATGAACTGTTAGAAGGATTGGGGAAAGTTCCAGATGTAGAGACTTTTCTTGGTAAGAAAACACAACAAAAACCACAAAAAGGCAACTAAAAGATATAACCTGTGCATAGATTTAAAACAATATCTGTTGAACCAGAGCAATAGTTTTGTTGAGTTAATGCAAATTCTCAGGATTTTTATTTGTTTGAAAATGTATTTTCTTCATTTACAATGGAAGTTGCATAAACACACACACAAACACAAATAATATGTTCTCAATCAGAAAATTACCACATCAAAGTGGACTGAATCCATAATATTTTCTTAACAGTGTAACTAAGGTATTGCCCAAGTGAATATATGACCATTAAAGGGTATATTTGATGAAATCAAGTTCAGAATGAATAAAGAGAACATTGTGAGGCCCACTTTCTACTTAAGGTTTGGTCTAGGAGCCTGGTTGCAGCATAACAAGACATTTCTCCTCTACATCTGCAGATGTCTGCTAGGAAAGAAGCTGATAGTAAGATCCTTTCTACAGACTTGTGACTCAGCATTCTTATTCCTTAACATTACTTTCATTTTAAGAAATAAGGATTTGGAAGACACATTTTAACTTCTTCCAGCATTCTCAATATATACATTTCTTTCCATTTAGAATTTGCAATACAGTGTCTCATGTGATTCAATATAATCAGTAGGTTCATCATCCTTTCTATCAGAATATGATTTTAGATTCTTTTTTTAAAAAATGTAGTTTTTTGCCAGCTGAAAAGTAAGCAAGCTACATGCATATGTGAATATGAAAATCAAAAGTTAATGCAAGAATTAATTATTAGAAAAAGCATATACATTTTTGCAAGCTATTAAATGTATTTGCAGATAATTGAGATTCTTAAATTAATAAAAATGAAAATTGTATTTTTTCACAGATCTCCAGTAATATCATATGTATGAGAACTGTCAGGGAAACTCTAGCATCTTGTGTGTATGCTAGTCAAATCTTTAACAAATGCAATCCACAGAATGACTTATTTTAATCAGAATGGCATGTAGCATACAGTCAGAACTGTCTATAAATTTCTTACCTCTTTTATTCCCATAACTATCCACAATATAATAACATGTTTAAGTAATTGAACTGGTAAATATGCTTTGTAAAGTTCATACCCAAAATCTTCCTGAATTTTGCTGTTATTGAAGTTTTTTAAATAAGCATTATCTGTGTAGTGTTGTCTTTCTCTGTTTTTGTACTAACTCTGCATTTTTTTTAAAAAAATTCATAAGCAAAAAGATGGAAGCACTAACTTTTTTTTTTGCAGGGGAAGGAGCTATTGATCCCAATGATCCTAACAAGGAAAATACTTTAAATCAACTTGTTAAAACAGAAATTTCTCTTTCACTGGCCAGGAAATATGACTTACGGGAAGGGGAAGAACAAGACATTAAGGGCCTAATGATAAAGTATGTTTTTTTAAATGTGGTATTGAAAAGGCTTTTGTCAATGAATCATAGTAATTACTAATAATCACATTCTTTAGTGACTGAAAATGTTTATGTAGACTTTGACTATACGATGTGAAGTATTATTAGACAGTAATAAATGTACAGTAGTGGCCAAAATTATGGAAACCTTTTGGGAAAAGTATATTTTTGAGGTTTGATGGCTAATAACACAACCTTTTTTTGGAGTTTCAAGATAATGGCCTGAGAATAGCCCAGACCTTAACCCAATTGAAAATCTGTGGAGCTGACTAAAGAAACTTGTTAGTCAGAAGCGACCCAGCAATAAAACTCAGTTAATAGAAGCAATCATTCAACCTTGGTTTTACATTATAACACATACAGAACTAAAAGACTTGGTTCAGTCCATGGGAAGACATTGTAAGGACATAATTCATGCTAAAGGTTACCCAATTAAGTATTAACTGACGTGATAATTTATGTATATCTGGTTTTTTCTATGGTGATAATTTTTGTATATCATTTTTTCTACATGTTTCACTTTTCTTCTTTATACTATAACTGCTATCCTAATAGCAAATCCTTCATAAAAGTTATTGAATTACATTCTAGATTAAATTATCTTTCCATTGATATGTAATTTTATGGTACTACTCCAAAAAGTGATGTTATTAACTAGTTTTAGAAAATATATTTTTCCCAAAAGGTTTCCACAATTTTAGCCACTACTCTGTTTCTGTATGTATATGAAAATGATATTTAAGCCCAAAAGGTTTTATAATAATTCTTAAAATCACAAATGCAGCATGATACATATTTAGAAATTTCCTTAATTCCTGTCATGTTATTAAGTACAATCTTGAATTTGTATGGTGGTATTTAGCTGTGTCCCTAAATTAAAGTGCTATTAAGTTCATAGAAAGAACACTGAAGTGGTTTCATGATAAGGTTGCATGAAAAAGAGACTGAACAGCAGGACATAGATTAGACTTTCAGGAAACCAGAGGAAACATCTGCATTGGATGTGTACAGTTATAAATATTTAAAGTGCCCTTTTTAAAAAAAGAACAGATACATTATGGGGAATATGATGAAAATTAACTCCTACTGATGCTATTTAGTTCTTAGTAGAGAAGGGGTTTCTGGTCATTTCTATATGTTGTGGTTGATCAGTCTGTGTTCTATCTACGTGTGGTGTCCTTTATGGTGTCTGGGAGCATGAATACAGCACCTGTTTACAGTTACCTACTGCTCTAAATTTTCCTGGGATCTCACAGCTGCCCCTTGCAGCACTTGCAGAACCCTGGGAAAAGATACAGTTGCCTTAAGGAATTGCACACATTATTCCTATACTGTACAACAGTGGTCACCAACGAAAAAAATTGGGTGGTCACAAGAAAAAAATATTTGCATTTTTTATATAGCACTAAATACTATTTACCTTTTTAAAAAAATCATATTAGTGGTCTGAGGGATTTAAAATTACTAATGTAGTGGTCCCTGCGGTCTGAAAGGTTGGTGACCCCTGCTGATAAAAAGATAGATTTTTGTGTTGGGAATCTATAATTCTTCACATGTCTAATTTGTATATGCGTGCACACATTACATTTCTGTATGATAATCAAGAATATAATCTTTGAATAGAAAAGAGAGTGCTTTCTTTTGTAATCAGACTATGAGATAAATTTATAATTACATTGGCTACAAAGAAAATCAGAAGATTTTCTTTCTGCACTTTTCTTTTTTCCTTGCTGTTTTTGTTCTTTATTAGTTTGTGTTGGTTCTTATGCTCTTTGTAAAACTTTTAGTTAACATTACTTTAAAAATGAATATTATTTTACCATTTCACTCCTAAGTTATTTGCCAGAAATATATGTCTAAGAGGCAGAATTATACCCTTACTCTTAATCTAAGGTATTTCAATATGAGACCTTTCATTAAAACAACAGTAAACAAATTATGCCATTCTTAAAAAGCATGACAAGTGCACTTCATAAACAACTGAAGGAAAAAGCAATACTGGTAGTCCTTGACTTACAAGTGCAATTGAGCCAAACATTTTCATTGCTAAACAAGACGATTATTAAGTGAGTCATCATACCTCAAGGTGATGTCCAGGCAGTTCCAGGAGCCAATGTTGATTTGAAGGCTTATACATACATTTCCAGAAAGCATGCTTTAGAAATCAATCAACATAAAGCCACAATTAAACAAAAATAGATTGCCTTATAGTAGTCTGAAAATTCATCAGTGTTGAATGTGCTTGCCATCGCTTCTAGATTTCATTTAGTAATTCTTTTCCTGGATAGGTTGCATTCCCTCATGCCTTAAGATATCTATACCTCCTCTTTGGATAATCTATTCACATTTTTCATTAGAGTTAGTGGGCTCTCCCACTAGATCTTATATACTAATCCTCAGGGAGGATCCATACTTATATGGGAAGACTCTATTGATATAGTGAGAATTATTTCTGAACAGATATCTATATATAAAATATTGTAGTAGCCTTTAATAACTTATCCATTAATCACAATTTCTCTGTTTCATTAAGAACGAAAAGGCTAATAATGGATGTAATACAAGCTCAGCCTGGGGAGTCACTTGCAAAAATTCTGGAAGTACAAGCTTCTGAACTTCAGGTAACTGTTTCATTTTGTACGAATCTGAACATTTCAATTCCGAAATAATATTGTAAAACACAAATAAGTGAATATATTCTTAAAGTAAAGTAGCCATCTCCATTCTGGAGAATAATTGAATAGCAAGTATGTTATGTGTTTATTCTGCCCTATTTCCAATAATTTAGATTAGCACTCTTGAGTCTTTCCCCTTTGTTTAGAAGTTAGGATAATGTGATTAGTGCTGGACCTAGACCCAATAGCTTATCTTTTCCTAACCTGATGACTTCCAGATATGGTGAACTACATATACTACATTGGTTTCCTTATCTGTCTGTTAGGAAATATTTGTGTTGAAATAACAGAACTAAAAATACCTCTTGCCCTAGGCTTGCTTTTTAATCCACTTTTACAAAGGGTCATTCTTGGTAAGGAAACCAGTGTAACTAAAGTTAGGCATCACTGGGTTATTTTTGATTAGTCATTTACAGCCCAACAAGCACACAGATTGCTTTAGGATAGATCTCTTCTTCTGGATGTCAAGGAAGCCACCTTAACCTCCAGAAGAAAAGGCAAGATATGAATCTAAGAAGAAATATGGATAAAGCCATCCATCTAAAAATGCTACAGCTCTCTGCTGACATACCTTCGTCTGTCTATTGCTGAGTGTTCCTTGATGTTCCCGTTAGATGTATTGGTTTTGTGTATTCATGAAAAGAATATGCAATTCTTAATTCTGATATGAACATATAAACTTGCTTATAGGTGGTAATCTTTCTCTGCCTATGAATACAGTATATAGCTGTAATCTTACTTATCTTGCTATTTTTTCTTAGGAAACTGAACACAAGAAAATAATAGAGAAACGTGCAATTTTGGATTCTAAAACACCAGAGAAAATGAAACATAGTCAATCCATTCTTGAAGAAGGGCAGTTACCATTAGAACAAAAGAAAAGAAAAATCCAGAGAAATCTGAGAACATTGGAACAAGCTGGACTGGTTTCATCTGAAAACAAATATCAAGAAATCATCAATGAAATAGCCAAGGTTGTAGCAATATTATTATCTTTTTCAAATCATTTTCTTGAATATAATAGGTTCATTTTAAGTAAAATAACATGTTGTAAAGTGCAATACAAGCATTGATGAATATTTATAGTAACCTAAATTAAAGAAATGATAGGCTTGGATATCTTAATATGATATTTGTTCATAAATTTTAAATATATAATTGTTTTATTATAAACTTATTTTGACTGCAAGTTCATGCTGCAATGACTCTTAGTTGGTTATTTTCTGAACTATACTTAAAAACAGTTGTGGTAATGAATTACATGATGCAGCTTCAATATGTTTAATCAGTTGCCTGCATTGTAAAGATTCATACATAATAGTGTTCATTTTAAAGTACAAGAATGGTTTTGCAATTACCATGTAGAAAGTATAGTGCATTCAGCTTCTCCATAATACCAAAATGTCCCAGTTACTTGCTTCCTAAATATCAATATTGAATCTCAGTGTTGAATACTAGTTATGTCTAGAGGAAATTAAACATTATGTAGCATCACAATGAGCACTTTGTTTGAATAAGATTATTTTTATATTATGTTCCTATTGCTATAAGCTGCCTAGAGTCACTGTGAGTGAGCAAGTGGCCATATAAATTTCCTAAATAAATAAATGAACAACTGATTTGCCAGTATAGATTGTCCTTGATTTACAACCAGTTGTTTAGTGACTGAAGTTACATTGACACTGAAAAAGTGACTTATGACCATTGTTAACACTTATGACCGTTGCAACATCCCCATGGTCATGTAATCAAAATTTGTACACTTGGCAACTGGCTTGTACATATGACAGTTGCACTGTCCATAGGACATGTGATCACCTTTTGTGATCTTCTGACAAGCAAAGTCAATGGGGAAACTAGATTCACTTAACAACTCTGTTGCTAAGTTAACAACTGCAATAATTCATAACAACTTGTGACAAGAAATGTTATAAAATAGAGCAAAACTCATTTAACAACTGCCTTTAGCAACAGAAATGTCCCTTCAGATTTCTATCATTCCTTTCCGACGATCTTACTTTATTCTTCTAAGGTAGGGTTTGTTTGCAGATTTTAAAAAACCCAGTAAGGAAATGAGTTCTCCTCTTCTGAAATTATTTTTAGGATATCAGAAATCAAAGAAGATACAGACAACATCGAAAAGCAGAGTTGGTAAAACTTCAGCAGACACTGAATGCACTCAATTCCAAGAAAGCTTTTTATGAAGATCAAATTAATTATTACAATACCTACATTAAAACATGTTTAGATAATTTGACAAGAAAGTGAGTAAAATATTTTTATATATCAAGAAAATACTTTCTATGGCAATTTTTTGCATTGTTGTCTATTGCACCTTATTAAAAATCAAAACCATGCTGTTTTATGTTAGAAAATAAATTACTGAACCTTTTAAATATTTAAACAAATCTTAAGGACATTGGCTCTACAGATGCCACTAAGATGAACCTCTCAACTTAGGCAGTGCTGAGACTATTTTTCATAATTATGTGGATGGTTACATATTTTAATACAAAACAGCTTGGTGCTGTGAAAAAAAAATGAGACATTATGAGTGTTATGAATCAAAAAGTTTTGGGAGCCTCTTGTGTAATGAATGCCATTCTATATGCTTTCTATATGCATAGTCCTAGATGGGCAAAATGTTATTAATGAATATAAATTCTTCCACAGACTGAAAAAAAATGCCTTCCCCTTACATTCCCAAAGCACATAATTAAGGGTTAACAGGGTTACTTCACAGGGTTATTGTAGGGAAAATGGGAGGAAGAAGGAGCATTAGGAGCCAGGGTGGCGCAGTGGTTAGAGTGCAGTGCTGCAGGCTATTTCTGCTGTCTGGCAGCTGCCTGCAATTTGGCATTTCAAATCTCAACACATCCATCCTTCCAAGGTGGGTAAAATGAAAACCCAAATTATTGGGGGCAATATGCTGACTGTGTAACCCACTTAGAGAGGGCTGTAAAGCACTACAAAGTGGTATGTAGGTCTAAGT
This sequence comes from Calamaria suluensis, assembly GCA_032468135.1. Classification (NCBI taxonomy): domain Eukaryota; kingdom Metazoa; phylum Chordata; class Lepidosauria; order Squamata; family Calamariidae; genus Calamaria; species Calamaria suluensis. The sequence continues at coordinate 23,864 of JANHFP010003856.1, read as the reverse complement.
GCTATTGCTATTAGATTTGCTTGCCACCTTGAATTGTTCATTTAAAAACATAAATGCAGCATATAAATTAATTAAATAAATACATTTCATCCAGGCATCGAGACATTGGGAAGATTCTGGCTAAAAAAATGAGGGTGGAGGTAACAGTCATCAACTCTTATTTTTATTTTATTAGTTTATTAACACAGATTCCCCTTTTAACAACTTGTGAGTGCCTTTACTCCTCAAAAAAAGAGAACATCAGTATTGAGGTTGATATTGGTTTGATAAACTATTTTAAATTTGAATGTAAAAACATTTGAATTTATTTTATCTTTGTCTTTATTAGCCAAAGGAAAGCATGTTTCTTCTATGACTGCCCTAACATTTGTTTATCTGATTCAATCTAAAGAAATTCACGAAGATCTATTAAATTAAATGGAAAGCAAGAGGAGAAAAGTGGAAACAAACTAAAGCATATTTCACTGAAATACACGGCAGCAAGACTATATGAAAAGGGAGTTATTTTAGAAATCGATGAACTTCAGCCTAATCAGTAGGTGTTGTGTAGCTGATTTATCTATTCAAATTGATTTATCATTTTAAAATTTAAAAGAGTAATTTTTCACAAGTTTTTTGGTTTTAACTAGCATCTTAATGTGAAATATATTTTACATACAAATGATTATTTTTCTTCTTCGTAGGTTTAAGAATGTGATGTTTGAAATTACACCTGGTGAAGAGGTGGGTGACTTTGATATTAAAGCTAAATTCTTAGGTGTGGAGATGGAAAAAGTACAGCTCCATTTTCAGGTAAATTGTATTTTTTTAACATATATATTTATTGGTTTTTAATATAAAGGGTACAAGGTAATTGGGAAAAGGCACATTTTTATACAGCAACCAGTACTCGAGAATTTCAACATTTAACATATATTTAATCAACTTTAAACATAATAATTATGAGCAGTCATCTTGTTTAAAATGTATTTTTATATTATTTGTTGTATTGATGTTCCACCGGGTCTTCACTGTCCCAAACAATTTACATAATCCATTTTTTTTCATATAAAGACTCAATTGTTATTTTATTACTTTCACCTTTTTCCAGGCAAAACATTTCAATCATTGTTTTTTATCCTGCAATCTCAGCTTCCTGGGCAAGTTTCCCCCCCCCCTTTCCTGGGAGGGTCCTGACCTCCACCCTTCCTTTATCTAATTTACTTCCATTGTCACTTCCTCCTGTAGCCCCAAATTCTTCTTGTTCTAGGAGGGTTTTATGTTCACTTAAGAAGGCTTCTGCCTCTAATATTGTATTTATTCTAATTTTATTTCCCTCCCAGAAGATCAGTAAACCTTCTGGCATCAAACATCGGAACACATTTTTTTAAAGATACAACTTATTTGATAGAAAAAAATATTTATGTCTTGTGTCCCTTGTATTTTTAAATCATATGTGCTTCATTAGAGGCTTTTCTAAATTATATTGTGGGAGTAGAAAGAAGAAAATAACTTGCAGCATGCATTTGGGTAGCATCTGAGGACCTATTTTGAAATGGACTTTACAAAGTAATTTACTCTTATTAAAGGGATCTTCATTTCAAACAGTAAAAAGGCAGGATTTCATCAGTTATGCCAGATCAGTCCTTGGATTTTTTCCCCAGGTTTATTATTGATATTTTTTTAAATAAAGCATATACTGCCACAAATTAGAACTGATTAGACTAGTGCTTTTCAGCCACAGCAAATTTAAGATGTGTTGATATCAACTATCATAATTCCTATCCATCATAGGGAGTTCTGATAGTTGAAGTCCACATATCTTTAGGTTGCCATGCTTGAGAAACACTGGATTAGATAATTACCCTGACATAACTATTGACAATTTGCATAAATCTGTATTCAATTTTCTTAGAGAGATACATATACTTTATTGTAATGCAAGTATTACAGGATTTTGCCAGTATTTTTGGATCTTACTAGGTTTGCATTTGTTGTTTGGTTTATGTCTCTTCTTTCCCAGTGCAGGAACACTAATCTTCCCCAAAATGAAACAAGGAAGCAATAAACTACCATCTATTATAGCAAAAGCAAATAGTGACTGACTCATCAAACTGCTTTGCCTTCAGGATGAATTTTAGATAAAAGTTCATGATAATTGCTGGCTAGTATCTCAATTTCTAAAGGATCACATCAAGTTGTCTAAATAGAATATGTTTTTATAGTGTACAGTTTTCTGTTTGTCTTAATTGTATCAATAGTATAAAAGGTGTTGAGGCTTCTTGATTTTAATTTTCAAGATTGAATTTAGGTCCATCAAGCACAGGGATGTCAAACTCATGTCGTCACAGCAGCATCACATGACATACACGGAATTTTCCCCCTTCGCTAAACCAGGTGTGGGTGTGGCCAGCATATGATGCATCCACCCCCCTGGCTGGGAGCTTGACAGCCCTGATCTAGCATTAGACAAAATGCTAGATCATTTTGCTTGTGTTCATGTTTAACTTATAAGCATTGATAATTCTGATTTCAATTTGATTTCAATACTTTCACTTTTCTTCCTTGCTGCAGGACTTGCTTCAAATGCAATATGAAGGTGTTTCTGTAATGAAAATGTTTGAGAAAGCTAAAGTGAATGTAAACCTCCTGATTTTTCTGCTGAACAAGAAATTCTACGGAAAATGATTCACTACATTTTGTTCGAATCAAGTCCCAGTTCTGGCTGTAGCTTAAATATTTAAATCTATTATACAACAGATCTTCCTTCAAGGCAGCCCAGAAGAAATTACTTGTGTGCCTTTTTCATCATTTGATAATGTAATAATAAAATAAGAAACTACGAATCAGCTTAAAATATTTCCTGATTTCTGTGGTGTTGGTACTCAATTTAAAAAGATAAGATCAAGTGACATCCAAACACTGTATGTCTGATTTTAAAAATATGGACATTTGAACAGCATATATAGAAATCTTACCTCAGTAAAATTATATATGTGTAAATCAGTATCAAGTACAATTTTCCTTATTATTCATAGGAAAAATAATTTCTAATATGAGTCTCTAAAGAATAGCTTTGGCAAATATTTCTTAAGTGCTATTTTTCCAGAAGTTTGTCAATTGTAAAATGAATTATTGTACAATTCAAAGTTTTATAAGTAATAATAAATTTAACATTTACTGTATAAAATATATATTTTGCAATTCATTCCTATTAAAAATGCACTACTGCCTCAATAAAATCTATACACAGCCTTTTAATTTAAGTGTAAAGAAGTAATTGGAATAGTGATCTGTTTTTTGCAGTGTATTTGAGGTATTTTAAATAAATTATGCCTGTCCTTTTTGTAAGAAAACCAAAAAAAAATCACAAATAAAATGCAATAAATCATAATCTAGTTAATTTTTAATTTTCTTTCAATAACTGTAGTTCTTTTATATCTAGTCTGGAGGACTCAATAACTGAAGTAATACTGCTGGGTCTGCTTATGAAAGTAAATTAAAGTGTTTATCGCTCCATTTCCAACAATGAACTTATTCCTTTTAAATTTTGCAGTGGCTTAGATAGAACATGTGTTTACTACAAAATCAAGGCAGTAACCTAGATTTTCCTATAACTTTATTGGTTTTTTTTAAAAGATGCCAAGTTAAAAGGTAGTGATAGAAAATTGGAAAAAGAAAAAGGCTCAAAAAAATTATAAAAACAAATGTGCCAAAAAAAAGGGAAATAGAAAAAGAATGAGCTCTGACTTTCTTTGATTCATATATATGTATGCAAGTGTGTCTGTGTGTCTCTGTGTGTATATATATATATATTTATTTTCGTAGATTTTCACGATTATAAGTATGCAGGTTTGGGCATCTTTGGGTTTCTTCCCGTGCAAAGGTTTGCATGATACTGCGACGTTTCGGTAGAATCACATCTACCATCATGAGGCCTAGGTTTTAAGTTCAGACCTTTCTGAGAGCAAAATGTTTTGCAAAAC
>JANHFP010003854.1:31844-45824 GCA_032468135.1 Calamaria suluensis | reverse complement strand
GTGGCATACAAGGATTAAAATCAACATAAACAATCAACAGTCCAAAAAACAAGTGTCTGAGGTCACAGAAATCATTCAAATTGCAGAAAAGAACAATACAAAATAATCAAGTTGGAGAGCTTGTTCAAACTCCCAAAGGAGTAGCCAAATCGTTAAGGACCTGTAAAAGGCTAACAGGGTCATGGTCATTTGGATCTCCATATGCATTTTTCATCTTTAAACAATATTACTCAGCAGATGCACTCTAATCAGCATTTTTATGGATATTTGCAAAATTAAATCCAAGACATCTAAACAAAACCTCTAAATCCAATTAAATTTCTGTCACATTTTCAAACATGTCTGAAGTTTTCTGAAGTTCTAGAAGTAATTTATATAATACTGCATCTGTAACATACCTAAGATTAAGCTAAGTATATAGTGGGGTCCCCAACCCCCCCCCCCGGTCCCTGGACTGGCACCCGGCCACGGCATGCCAGAAATCAGGCCATGCAAACAAGCAAACTCCATCTGTGGGATGCAGGCAGTAGGCAAAACCACACACCCTCCGGTCTATGGAAAACCCTCTTTCCCTGGAGCCCAAAATATTGGGGACCACTGGTATATAGATTGTTTTAATTAACTTAAAGTTGTCATTAAACTGCACAGAAGTGATATATAAGAAGCAATGCCTTTTCCTATTATTTTTCCATCGGGTAAAGAAATGATGATAGATATTAAGAGGTAACATTGACACTGAAGTCAACTAACCAGAGAAGACTTAATACTCTTTCTAAATGAGGAAACCTCCTCCCCAAACACCCTTGCTTCCCAATGCTTCTTTTCACAGTGATGAGGGGGAAAAATCACTTGGGCAAGCAACATTCTGTCCAATTATTTCATTCTGTTCCAACCATTTAAGAGAATTATGGTTGCCTTCAGAGAACGAGAATGGCTATTTCTTTTTTCAGATTCCAAACTGAAGTAGCACTGGCATACAGAGGTGCAATACTCCCCGAGTTGTTAGTCGTATTGATTTCCAGGATTTGTGCTCTCTTTGAGATTTTACTTAGAGACTCAAGATACTAAGAAAAGTTTAATCTATAAGCAAAACTTTATTTGAAATTACGAGTAAATTTAAAATACCTTCTGAATATTCTAGATTTTTTTTTAGTTTCTATCTCATGTTAGGTTGCAAAGACAGAACAAGAATGTTGTTGTTTTGTGTCCTGCTATCCCTAACTGTTAGGAATCCCAAAATTCCTATAACGCCATACCATCTACTGATAGTCCTCAACTTACAACCATTCATTTAATGACATTCAAACTTACGATGGCACTGAATAAGTGACTTATGACCAGTTGTTACACTTATGACCATAGGGGAATCCTAATGGTCATGAGATGAAAATTTGGGTGCCTGGGCTTGGGACTGTCATTTACAACCTTCTTAAAGAACATCTGGCAAGCAAAGTTAATGGGGGAAACTAGATTCACTTAATGACCACATGAATTGACTTAACAACTTTAATGATTCGCTTAACAATCATGTCAGGGTATGAAAGAGTTAACCGCTGTAAGCTGAGTCAGCCGGAAGCTGATGCAATAGAATGAGGCAGCAGAGTCACTGCCTATATAAGGGAAGCCATTTAGAGGGCTTCTCAAGCCTTCTAGTTGTGTATTAGTGCTCTCCATTGTAGCAGTAACTGTAAAGGTATTTAACTACATGTATGTTTGTAAAGAGAGTATCACTGTAGATAAAAAAGACTGTTAGTTAATCTAAAAAGGCTTTGCCTGCTGTGTGCTCTGTTATAGCTCCTGGGTTTATCAAATGAATAGTAGTTACACTGCCTAAACTTTGACAAATCATGGCAAACAAAATCATAAAATGGTGGGAGGATTCACTTAACTATCTTGCATAGCAATGGAAGAGTTGGGCTCAATGAGTTGTGGTCTGTAAGTCAAGGACTTCCTTTATGAGGTTCTCCTACTCCCACTGGTGATTTTGATTCACAGGGTGATAATCATGGATGGTGTCTTCCTAGGATTGCTTCCAAGGGGTTGAATTATGACTTCCTAAGAAATTATCAGAGAACCTGTATGGGGTAATACTTAAAAGTGCTGGACTAGATACCAGGGGATTGTGAGTTCTAGTTCTAGTTCTCCATTAGGCATAAAAAGAATGTAGCTGGTACATTATTAACTGTAACTTCTCAAACACTTTCTAGCCCAGTTCACATGATTGTTGTTTTGGAAAAACAGGAGATGGAAGCATTATATATGCCACTTTGTGTTGTACAAAATAGAGGTGGGATATTATAATAAAAGTAATAATAATAAAGTCAGTTATATTTGTGATACATTTTTAAAAGTTCAGTTGACAGAGTTTCATGTTTAATGAATAAAATTATTATTATTATTTACTTTATTCATTAAACATGAATCTCTATTATTATTATTGTTGTTGTTGCTGTTGTTATTATTATTATTTACTTTATTCATTAAACATGAAACTCGGTCAATTGAGCATTCAAAATTGCATCACAAATATCACTGACTGGTGCTAGCGGTTGATATGGATTGCTGCCAGCATCCTAAATATCAACCAAGTACCTTCTTAAGATGTAGGATGTTTTGCGTAGTGCAGTATTTTGCAGTTCTGCTGTTGTTATTGCAGGAAGCTGCAATTTCTTGATGTATTTTATAAAATTATTGGACCTGGTACCAAGTGCCCCAATGACAATGGGTATCAGTGTTACACATTTCATCCATAATTGTGTAGTTTCGATAGACAGGTAGCGATACTTTGTGATTTTTTTTCAAGTTCTTTTTCTTCAACTCTGGCGGCCCCTGGTACCATGGTATCAATAAATTGTACATTTCAGTTTTCAACAACTGCGATATCTGGCGTGTTGCATTCCAAATGATGATCCATCTGTATTCAAATAGTCCCACAAGATCTTCACCTTCTCATTTTTGATAACTTTTTCCACTTTATGTTCTCATTACTTTTTGGATACAGGTTGTTGTTACTACTACTACTATTGTTATTATTGTTATTATTATTTCCAAAACTGACCTACAAGAAAAAACAAATGAAGAACAGGATGGAGGCATGTGAAGACAAAGCACTACATGGCCAGTACATTAAAAAAATAGCAGGAAAAGAAGATAATGGCAAGACCAGGCAGTGGCTAAGACAGTGGTGGCTAACCTTTTTGCCATCACGTGCCAAATGTGGGGGGTTCCCGGGGTGGTGGTTGCATGTCCGTGTGCCCACACCCATAATTCAATTCACCCCACCCGCCCTAGAAAGGCTCTGGAGCCTGGGGAGAGTGAAAAGCGGGCCTTTCTCACACACCCAGGCCCTCCAGAGGCTGGAAACCCTGACTTTCCTGACTTCTGGTATGCCTGGAAGGCCCGAAAATCAGCTGGCCACTGCCTGCATGCTTATCGGAGCTGAACTAGGGCAATGCTCACGTGCCCACTGATATGGCTCTGCGTGCCACCTGTGGCACCCGTGCCATAGGTTCGCCATCACAGGGCTAAGAGTAGGAAAGTTTTGGATTAGGAACAGATCTTTGCTTTTCATGTTTTTATTTTAAATGAATTTGTCCTAATTTTTGTGTTTGTGAATACAAACAGTGATAGTCTTATTTAAATAGTTTCATTTAACTTCTGTTTTACTATTTTTTGGTAAACTGTTTTGAAATTCTCTTATCTGAAAACAAATTTGAAAATTAAGCTAATTAAACAAGTAAATTAATATTAGGTTATGTGAACTGATAAGCACCTTTTAGTGGCAATTTTCATAATGTATTCTTGATTGAATAATAGATAAATGTTAGCCATTTATGAACCTCCACATTTTGCACTCATATATTGTCATAGAATGCAGTGATTTCTAACACTGTAACATAAAAGAGAGCAGAAACAACTGTTAATAATTAAGAACAATTATTGTTTGGCATGCAATGACATGAGTATTAGTACCATTCTGACTGAATAACTAGCTTCCACAAATTCCTTCCTTACATTTGCAAACAGGTACGCTATTACAGCATTCAAATATTAATGTTGAAATGTGTACCTTCCATTATGAGGTTCTTTGTGAGCAAAACTGAAAGGGAAAGAAAAAGACAAAAACCAAGAGGTTTAAATTATGCACATATGAAACCGATTAAGGGGCACCGTTATGGGTTTAGTCTCCCTAGCTACATTTGTACCATTACTTATGCAGCCCTTTATTCTCCTTAATAACACTAACACACACACACACACACACTCCAATCTGGTGAGTAGCTAGATTTCAGTTCACTGGAACTGAATGAAATTTCAACAGACCAAAAACAGACATTATAAAAAACATTCTGTTTGCAGTACATTCTGCAAGGACAAAAATGGTGTTACTGAAGAGGTAGTGAGCATATTGAGAGCTGCCAATCTTAAACTTAATCCAAGCTATGTTTATTCAACACTGCTTCTACTTAGCTTCTAATAGAGAACTAAAAAAAGAGACTGCTTCTTTTCTTCACATCTGTAAATAAGGAAAAGAAAATCAAGGATTCCAGCATTAAGAGCAAAGCAAAAGGAAAAAATGAATAAAGCGGTCCAAAATGATGAAGGATTCAGGATTAGCATAGAAGGTATCTCAGGGGATATCTAGAGTCTGACTTCTTTAACTTTTTAGGGTCACAAATGTTTTTTGACAAAACAATGTGGTTAGAAACATGTGCTACAATTTGGAGAACTGTATTTCTAATCTCAGCTGAGTCACAAAACAGGAGACTAGGCAAAACAAGAATTACACAAACTGTAATCCCAAAGATATAAAGAACACAACTACAGCTTCAGTGCAACATCTTCAAAATATGTTCTTTTAATATCAAGAACAGTCTTCTTCCTGCCTCAGACTATACATCTTTGAGGTGGCATCTGTTTTTCCTTCAGTGGGGAGAAACTGTCTCAGATAAGTCTCCCTTGAGTTTTGTTTGTGATAATCACTCACAAAGATGTTCTGCTTTGGATTAAGAATGTTCTCTTTTCAAGTTTGAGATAAACACCTGACTACATTAGCCTGCAGGAATATCAAAATGTATATGCAGGCGGGTGAGAAATGTATTTAATGTTTTTTATATTTTTAAAAAATATCAATACTCCTACAAACTTGTAAATGGAAGAGACTTGGAATTTAAAAAAATGGGAGAAAGCCAAACTGATAGCTTTGCTTGCCCAATAATTATTCTTTAAAACACAACCATATATTCTGAAAATTATCCAGTAAAGAATATGCATTGATTGAAATAGTGAAACTTTGCTTTCCTTGACCCTATTAATAATTTCAATACCTGTTTGTAGTAATATTATGAAAGAAAACAATGATTCATCCATTCAATAATTTTACAAGTTAATTCCTTTTGTAACCTAGAAGCATAAAAAGACACGTTGGCCTGCTAATAAAAACAACTACCAGAACTGAAATAAAATAATTATGAGTGAACAGGTTGCCCCCCAAAATAAACATGTTTGAACATTCCAGTTCATGTGTGCTTTTCCCCGCCATGCGCTATCTTACTTGCACTTGGACCTAAACCCTGCACAAACATGTCCTCACCACATTTTTTAACCTTCAGGTTAAACCCAGCCCACGAATGAAAAAAAATTAAATCATCTTTCATTACAATGTGATTCCCTCCTTATTCCAACCCTGTCCAAGGGCAGCCTTGCAGCTATAAAAACTGAAACCTAGGAAGGGAATCAGGTGATTAGCAGTGATTGGCAGCAGAGATTAAATATGGATCACTCAAGAGGCTAGTACATTTAATACTAGTTTCTTTTCTCCTAGTTCAAGAATGGGTTGGTAGCACTATGATTTGGCAGTAGGGAAAAACCCTAATGTACATTTTTCATGTTTTGCAATGACACATGACCATGGAGACGTCTTTGGACAGCGCTGGCTCTTCGGCTTTGAAACAGAAATGAGCACCGCCCCCTAGAGTTGGAAACGACTAGCACATATGTGCGAGGGAACCTTTATCTTTTATCTCACTATGCCAGAGTTTATTTAAGCAGGATCTGTTGAATGATATACTCTTGGCTGGCTTTCTATAATGTTCAGTCACAGACTGCAGATTATGAATCATAATAAAGATAAAGGGTCATAAAGATAAAGATAAGGTTTCCCCAATTCAGTCATGTCTGACTCTAGCAGGCAGTGCTCATCCCCAATTCTTAGCCAATTTAGCAACTGTTGTCCAAAGACACCTCTGTGGTCATGTGGCCAGCATGACTATACACCAAATGGTATACACCAAATTTAGGAACAGTGTTAACTTCCCACCAAAGAGGTACCTATTTGTCTAATTGCATTTGCATGTTTTCAAACTGGTAGGAGCTGAGACAAGTAACGGGAATTCACACAGTTGCATGGGGCTCATATGATGTATTAAAACCAATATGGCTTCAATTGATGTCAAAATTGTGTATCTATTAAAGTAGTTATCTTCTTGTGCCGTATTTTAACAAAAAATGTTTGTTTGTTTGTTACTCATCTCACTTAGAAAAGTAGCTTACAAGTAAAATATTTCCAATTTTTCAATTAATCAAGATGTCTTATGTTCTGTGGATTTTCCATTTCATGTCTCTGAGAATCCCCTGTGCTAAAAGGACTGCAGATGAGACTGATATTTGATCTATGGCCGTGATGGTGAACCTATGGCACGGGTGCCACAGGTTGCATGCATGAATTGAATTATGGGTGAGGGCACGTGGATGTGCAACCCCCCTGGACACCCCCCACTTTTGGCACGCAATGGCAAAAAGATTAGCCATCACTGATCTATGGCATCAATAGGCAATCTAAATAAGGCTTCAGATTGTAAATTATAGTATACATATTAAGGTAGATAAACTAAAATATGGTCCAGAATCAACTAGCTGCATTATTTCTGAAGAAATCTAGTTGCTAGATGTGAGAAATTTGTTTGCAGGCATTTCATTATCTAACTAGGTAACCTAATCAATGCTAATGAGCACTTATTTCTTTTTTCTACACAGTAGCTTGCCCTGCCAATATTAGTATTTTCCCTTGATAGTTCTTTGATTGGGATACTGTTTTCTGTTTCTCTGTCTGGTGTTAATCCCTGTTTAATTGAAGACTGATGGAAATAATGTGTTTTGATCTTTTTAATTGCTTAACTTTTTATTGCTTCCTTTGAATGGTGTATAAACGTAGTTTATCTCTATGTGTTTATTGATGACTTATTCAAATATATGTAGTAGTTCCTGGTTGAACTGTGGAGTCCTTGGCGCTCTCTGAGTGCTGAGACATCAGCAGCTCTCTTGTTCCAAGGGGAGAGAATCCTTCTTTGAATTATCCATCATATACAGAAATTATAATTTACCCATGAGTCATTGTTGTGAAAATAACAAGAGCTGGATATTTGTTTATGTACATAGGCTTTGAGTACCAATTAAGTAACAGCATCAGTGGAGAAAAATAGATTTGGTGAAATGTAAAATACAAATTCAAGACTATAAAGTTGTAAAATCAATAAAAGGCCATCAAATTAAAGGGCCATTTTTAAATAAAGGATGACTACAAGTTTTACCACTTACTCTATTTATTATTTAGGTCTAAATACAGTATATAAATAGAATCACTACCTCTTTAGCAGAAAAAGACAAGTGAGGCTTTCTAATGACTTATTTAGTTTTTAACTGATTGTTTGATCAGTACAATTTAATTTCCAAGTAGTATTTCTTTAAACATGAGTGTATCTTTTGTGTCTAACAGAATTGGGAATTGGTTCAACAAGGAGTAACAAGGATAATTATTACTAGGCCATGACTAATCAACCTACTTTCACTAAAAATAATTAGCATAGAAAACAATTTATTTCTTAAGAATGAAAAGAACAAGACTGAATTGAGAAAACCTCATTCTAGTGGCTGAATTGAGTAAATGAATCCACAATGGTCACAGAATCAAAGGGGCTACTGGTAATTTGCATCAACATACTGTGTTAATGTGTTTGCCAGTAGCAATGTTTGATACAGCACACTACAGCTTCATATTTGTAATGATCAACTCTACTGTTTTGGTTTTACCACTGGAAGAAGAAAGCATGATGAAAGCCGTCAGGTAGTGTTACCATTTTTTAAAAAAAATAGTTATTAGGAAAGATATTTTCTTAATGAACGTTAACTAAATGCTCCTTCAACAGCTACTAGCTGCAACATAACTCATCTACTTGAGTCAGAACCAGAAAGTTATATTGGTTTCTGGAATTTGTTCAGTATAAAACATAATCCTCAATCTCACAATCACCTTGAAAGAATACTAGTGTCAGGATACTGCCCTTATTCAAAGTAAGCAGTATAAAATATTATGGTTCTTCCTATTCTGCCTTCAAAGCTTTTATATGAACCTTTAATCTGAAATTTTTGAGGAAAAAAATGACAGGCATATAGTAAAACATGACAAATGTTTGAGCAAATGCATACTAAGTACCATCATGTATCAAAAGGCAAGTAAAACAAGTACTACCTATTAATTTAGCAAATATATTAATTAGCAGCATTGCAAGGATTTAATTGTATGGTATCTGGTAATTCTATAGCCAAAAGAAGTTGGTCTGCATGGAAGTATGCAGAAGTAATACAAGTAATACTTATTAAGAAGTAAGCCATAGTAACATCAACAGATGTTGTAAGTTTCACAAAGAAGTGAAACTCATCTATGGATCAACTTGGCACACACCATGGACTTTTGCTTTCAAAATAGACAAGATAGTGTTCACAGATTTACAGGCACTTCGGCAACTGAGTTAATAATTATGATAAAAATGACCACTACTATTACCATAAAAAAATAAAATAAAGCCAGATCCTTATATAACACAACAACACATATATCATTCTCCAGTGTTGACCCTTAGACAGGGGAAAATAGTTAATGCCAAAGCATTCAAGAACAAAACTGAATTCCTCTACCCTGACTGACATCTCTCATATCAAAATTGAAATTTAAATGGACTTGTATTATGTTTAATTCACTAGATCAGGAATAATTAGTTTTAAAGAATGCATGCCGGCTACTAATTGAAAAAAAATCATACAAAACTCTATTCTTCAGAACTATTTTTTAAAACATCTCCCTCATTTGTTCTGAATGCAGTTTTGGAAAATAAAGTTGAAGCTGTTACTGCAGCCCATTTTAAATTAAAATCTGATGATGCTGCCCCACCTCCACATATGTTATGTTTTAAGGAATTAAGTCACGTGTACGCTTTTGTCCATAAAACCGGATGACTTTGCAAAAGTAACTTGTGTTCATTAATCTTTGCAATGATGTCAGCTTTGTCCTCCGAGAGTGAAATGCTTTAGCTAAACCAGGATCTCATCATCTTTTGTGGAACCACATCATTGGTAGCATCATTATTCTTTCTTTTGATTCTCAAATAAAGGTTGTATCATGAAAACATAGTAAACTTTACTTTTAAATTCTGGTTCATTTTTTTTAATTTTATGTTTGTATTAATATTATAACTCTTACAACTTTCAGTTCCAGGAACTGAAGTAGGTTTAAGAGGTACATTAGGTTTCATCCTTAAATTCATTAGATTACACTACTGAAAACATCACACACACACATTTAGAAATGCATACAACATAACATTTTCTTGGGATTTTTGAAGAATGCTAACAAAGTGATTAAAATAGTTATGTTTCAATGGACACTTAGGAATTAAGTCTACCTGGGCTTGTTAAGTCTACCTGGGCTTGTTGTGATGTCCACTATATGTTTTATTGCTGTTAAACTGCCATCCTGTTTTGGGACAGGATGGCATACAAATTCATGTAATAATAAATATGGGTCATTCTCACCACTCATCAAGAGAGAAGAATGAATCCCAGCAATCCACTATCAAGGAGTTTCAGTTTCAAATTGTAAGCATTAGTAGGTTACAGAATCTCTTTATGCTTCCTCTGAAAAAAATAGATATTGTTTTTTGCTCCTTAAAAATACTTCTATAGTCCAAAATAGTACCTTAAAAAAGAGCTTTCTGCCTTTAAACCTTCGTCAAATCTTTTCCCATGGAGCCGCAATACAGAATAACGTGTTACTCAATTAAATGCTTTTCGCTCTATCAGCTGTAATTTCTGCTGGTACCAAAACAGCCCCCTGGGCAGAAAAAAAAATCCGTCTGATTGACACTTGCTGACACTGGTTTTGGACTGCAGCCTGAAAACACAGGAATCCACTGATTACTAACTCAGATAACTACCACCCACTTTACCTAATCTAAGCAAGCAAAGCAGCAGAAAACGCTGCCCGCGGGCTCTACAACCGAAAAACAGCTAATAAACGCCAGACGAAGAAGCGCCGAAGCTTAGCGCCTGCGACAAAGTTGAGGGGGACCGGACAAAACAGTGGCTTGACACCAGACCTTCCGGTCGCAGGCAAGAGTAAAACTTCTCTCAGCTTGCTCTTGAAGGCAGACCCACCCAACTGCAGCTCCTGGCGCATGAACAGGAGCGAAGTGCTGGCCTAGCGGTCCGCTACCGTCAGGGAACTCGTAGGGTCAAGACAAAAGAAGCGGGAGAGACGGGCAAAAATTCGACCAGAAACCAACCTAAGGGGTGTGAGGCGCGCATCTCGCTTTCTCTGCCCGAGCGCGCCCTTTTCTCTCCCCGCCCCTCAAAGCAAAAGTACGGCGCCAACTTTCCGTCTGTTGTTTTTAAAAAAAAAAAAAACGGAGGAGGGAAAAGATGCCGGTATCAGAATGGGGAGGGAGGGAGTAGCTACCACTCCCACAAGCAGCACGAGAAGCGAGGCAAAAGGAAGCGCGGGGACTCCGCCGCCAGACCAAAGGGAATCGGGAGCGAGTTACAATCCCCCGGGGGGGGGGGGGAGGAAGACAGAAAAAGATAAAACTTCAGCTCGCGGCGTCCGCGCGCCGACGGAAAGTTTCCAGTCGCCCTCGACGGCGACGGCGACTGTGAGGAACAACCTGAAAGCCCCCGCGGTGTGTGGAGGAGGAGGAAGGCGGGACTGTTCCCGCCTCCTCTTCCTCCTCCTCTTCTTCCGCAGCATCCTTAGGAAAGACACCAAGCAACTCAACAGGCTTCTCTCGGGCCACGAGCGCACGCGCGCCCTTTGCCGCCACAAAACCAAGCCGAGCCATTCCCTGGTTTGCCTTGTCAAGCTCTTCCACCTCCCCTCTCCCGTCCCGCTCCTCCCTTCCTCGAAGAAGACAAAGTAAAAAAAAAAAAAAAAAAGAACAAACCCAGCCAGAGTTCCCTCGACGCCCGCTTTCTCCTCCTCCTCTTTCCTCCTCCCCCTCCGCTCCTCCTTCTCCTCCTCCCGCTGTCAGTCGCCGAAAGGAATCCCGAAGCCAACGCCAAGTCATCAAGTTCTCCCTTCGTCCAACTCCAGCGAATTTTCCAAGCCAGGGAATTTTCCAGGACTCCGCGGGCGCGCTAGGGCGTCGGAGAGCGACTATGCGGCGAAAAGAGCCCAGCCGAGGACGGCTCCGGAGGGGGCCGAAGCTTTGCAGCCCCGACAGCCGCCCTGCCTAGAGCCGACCCCAGGCGACTCGCAACAGCGGGACACACACGCGCGCGCACAGACACCCGCGCGCGCGGCGTGTGAGAGAAGCACCGCTCGCCGCCGCCGCCTCCTCCTCCTCGGCTTCAGCCTTTCTGGGCTCAGCCACTGAGGGAAAGTTTCCTGACGTCACGGCCCTGGGCTGGCTGGCTTCCCCCGCCTCGCTCCCACCCCACCCCCTCCCCTTTCATCTGCTGGAATCTGCAGGGTGGTGCAACTCCCTCAACCTTAAGGCCGGCCGTGGGGCTGGGAGGGTTGAGCTGCTTTCCCACCCGCCCTCGAGCAAACGTCGCTCTTTCCTGCCCCTTCTATTACCAGGAGACAGAACTTTTATGTTCCTGGATTCTCTTTTCGATCCTTTCGGGCGGAGGGAAAGTTTTAAGTGATTATAGAGTCCGCTGGTTAAACAATAAATCGAACAGAACCCAACTTGGTTTTGGTTTATATTGGTCTTTGCTTTATTATTTGTGAACGGACCAGACTCGGGGGGGGGGGGGAGCTGACTGAATTAAACAATACATTTTTCTTAAGGCTTCGTTTATTTCAGAGTCAAGCAGAGAGATACAGTAGCGCTCAAACAGTGGTGTAGCTTTTCCCAAATCCAGCTTGAGGATGGATGAATTTATTACCCTTGGCTGAACTGAATGAAGCGTTGAGGGAAAAGTAGAAGCTCAGGGTTGGGTGTTTGTTGATCCTGTCTTTTCTGCAGTGAACTTTGGGTGCAAAGGAAAAAAAAAACAGCAACTGGATCCTTTATCTAACCTATCCTTCGAGTTGTTTTGTTGTAACTGTAATTATGAAAATAACTTCCCGTTTCTCTTTACAAAGTATGTTTCTGTTTAACTTTTCATTTCCAATACGAAGGTATGGGGACTATGATCTTGATTTATGACTTATAGCTTTTATTTACACTGACAGCTTATGCAAATTCCTTGTGTGTCCAATCACACTTGGCCAATAAAGAATTCTATTCTTTAGTTCTGCAGAGAATCCAAGCAAGTCTCAGCCCGCTTTACAGTTCTGCATAGGTCACCCTACTTTTAAAACTGTAGAGATACCCTCAAGTTGAGCTTGTCTCCTGGTAACTGCATTTTGAGATGCTGCAAATTAGAATGAGGGAAACGAATGCCTAGTACAGTAAGCTTTATTTATCCTTGGGCTAGATCAGACTTGCCCATTGAAACCAGGTATCTGCTATGCTGGCTAGGATGTATAACATCAGAGATGTGTACAAAACTAGCCATGGGTACCATAAGTCTGCCAGTGTTGTTAACTTTAAAATGTGTCAATCATCTATCAGCTTATTGTGTTCAATTTGTAAGATCCTTTGCAGTGTTTTCCTTACCTCTCTCAGAAAGTAAGGATACGCATGATTTGGCTGACACTGAGTCAGTTATAAGCAGAGACAATGAATTCATTAAACTCTTTGCCTTTTATTCCATTAATCAAATTGTGGAACAATTTGGATGGCAACGTAACATGCAGTATTTTCAAAGTTAATAGCTAAAGCCTTTCTGAAATCCTATATAAATGACATAGAGTGCAGCCAAACAAGTTACTATATTTACCCAAAAGACTACAGGATTTTCCCCAAATAATTGATCTATGGAATGGGAGAGTCATTTTAATAGTATGAGAATGTAGTAGTGGAAACAAAAGGTGTGGAAGTACTGGAAACAGACACTGCTTTCAGAAATTAAGGGTAACCTTCCTGTGTACTTCTGTGGGAATGTGATGCAAAACATACATAATGTGATGCAAAATGTGATGCAAAACATACATCATAATAAAGTGATACATCATCATCAAATGCAAAGACCTGCAAATAGAAGTAGAATGAATTTGGCAGAAGAAAGCAAAGATGGTACCAACAGTATTGGTGCCTTTGGTGCAATCCCAAAATCTGTAGTACTATTTGAACACTATTGGCATTTTGTTACAGGATAGAGCGGAGGAGTTTTCTCAATTTCTGCATGACAAAATTGTTCGAATTCAGGACAGCCTAGTCTCCGGGAGTGAGGTCCCGGGGGAGATGACCGAGGCAAGTCTTGGAATAGCCACCTGGGTTGAATTTGATCCTGTGTCCTCGGAAGATGTTGACAGGTTGTTGGGGGGACTGAATGCCACCATCTGCCTGCTCGATCCGTACCCCTCCTGGTTGGTCTTGGCCGCCAGACAAGGGACACAGGACTGGCTCCAGGGTATAACCAACACTTCTTTGGGAGAGGGAACATTTCCCACCATCCTTAAACAGGCGGTGGTGTGACCACTCCTAACGAAGCAGGGCTTAGACCCAACCCTTCTAAATAACTACCGGCCAGTCTCCAACCTTCCCTTTTTGGTGAAGGTGGTGGAGACAGTGGTGGTACGACAGTTCCCGCGGCACCTGG